>JAKELJ010000967.1:0-12870 GCA_025594165.1 Tamias sibiricus
GTTAATATCTATAACCACAGATGAACAGATTCCTTTAAGTTCTGAAGAGGTTAAAAATTGACAAATTATAGCAATCTATGCAAACACACACGCATACATAGAAGTTAGTAGAAACTTGAGAAATTTTTATCAGCACAACATTCATATCCTTGCTCCTCCATGGATTATTTTATTAACTGGAAGCTCTCACTAGCACTTTGACGAATATTCATTGTAGAAATAACAAAAAAAAAGGAAAAGTAGAAGTGAATGTGAAATTTTATAAAAACTTCCCATGTGGTAAGTGAAAAAAAGTAGAACATAGAAAATGTCAAAATACTGACTTAATACAGAGTATATTTTCTGCTATTAATGAAACTAAGCTAGAAACAAATAAAAAGGTAAGGAGAAATTGCCAAATATTGGAAATCAACAACTTCTAATAAAAAGGAAAAGAAATTTTACTTACAATGGAATGCCTAAAAATAACAAATTTTACCACATTTTCTATATATTTGTTGTAAACACAAGACTACAATCTATTACTTTGTATGTATAATCAAACTAATTTTCTTTCACTTGATATTCAAAAGGACATCTTTCCATACATTTATACATTTATAATTTTGCCAACTTCACAGATCACATAATATCTCGTGCTGGGAATGCACTGAATTTTACTTATACCATCAGTAGTGTAGGTCCTTCTTAACACATTGCTACTTTAAGCAGTGCTGAGAAAAACAAACTATATTATCTCTTATTATTTCCTAAAGATATTTAGTATAAGGGAATTAACGAGTAGAGATGTACACATTGTTAAAATGTACAGAACAGTCATATATTTGAAAAGTTATAAACAACTTAAACTTTATGCAGCATAAGTACCACTGCTCTTTATCCTAATTTTGTAGCTGAAAAACAGTATTTCATTTATCATTTAAACTTACATTCCTTCTCTTACCAGGGACCCCAAATACTTTTTCCCTACATTCACAGAACACTTGTGAATCTGGAAAAGAGTACATTCCCCAATTTAAATTTGAGTTCACAGGCTGGGGGCAGGGGGTACAGCTCAGTGGTAGAGCACTCGCATAACAGGCTTAAGGCGATGGGTTCAATTCCAAGGAACAAAAATTTAAAAATATAAGATTGAAAAGAGAGAGAGAGAGAGAAATAGGAAGACTTTTCATCTCATTCTGTCTTAAGAAGGACTTTGTCAACTTAAAACGTGTAAAGAAACATTTGTGTTTTCTTCTATCATTTTTCATATTTTGTATTATTTAAAATTAGTAATCTATATTCGATTATGGAGTTATTTTTGTGGTATGAAAATCTAGCTGGTATTCTCCAGATAATTGATGGACATTTCATTCACAAATATTTCTTTTCCTACTAATATCATATGTCACCAATAGCACATTCTAAATTTTTCCAAATATTTGGATACTTATGGGGTTTCGTCTGTTCCATGCATTTATTTGCTTTTTAGTCAGGGTAGAGTGCTCTAGGGGCCTGCTCTCCCTCTGTTCTCAACTCCTTCCATTCGCTCTTTCATGACCCCTGGACTCTGGTAACCTCAGCAGCCCAGAGTCACTACTAGGAATTCTCCATCAATGTTGCACTCACTGTGCGAGGACAGGAAGTCCTCTACTTGGCTAGAGCTGCCCACCACAGGTCACGGAAGGGGCTGTCCCTTCAGCTGTCCCTCCTCCCCAGGCAATATCCCTTCTTAGGTTGGGGTACCTTTTCCATGCTGTAGCTTGCAGCCACCTACCTCCCGAGGGACAAGGGCAATGGGAGGAAGCCTCAAATTGTGTCAGAGTCTGACCTTGGCTAGGGCAGCAGTCAAGCCACCTTCCAGAAGCCAGCAGGCCTGGGTTTAAAAGCATTTAGAGGTACCTAATACCTGGTGTTATGGTTTGGATATGTGGTGTCCCAAAAGCTCATGTGTGATACAATGCAAGAAAGTTCAGAGATGCAATGATTAGATCATGGCAGTGGTAACTTAATCGGTGCATTAATCCACTGATACAGATTAACTGGGTGAGACTGTAGGCAGGTAGCTTGTGCCTGAAGGAAGTAGGTCACTGAGGGTGTGCCTTTGGGGTTTATATTTTGTTCACGGAGAGTGAAGCACTCTTTCTCTTTCTCTGATCCCTGGCTGTCATGTTTTGAGCAACTTTCCTCTGCCAGGTCCCTCCTCTGTGATGTTCTACCTCAACTCATGTCCACAGCTGTGCAGCCAGCTGACCTCGACTGAACCCCTGAAACAATGACCTAAAATAAACTTTCCTCCTTTGTTGTTCTTCTCGGGTATACTGGTCACAGAGTTGACTAAAACACCTGGTCTGCTAGAAAACTGCTTTAAAATAGCGGTGTAAATCTCCCTACCCCACCCCCCAATATTCCTCTCCCACATCTCCCTGCGTCCCAGCAGGGGACATGCACTAACTGAGGCGGTTTTAATGATTTCAGAGTGTGGCAATGTATCATCAGGTGCAAACCTTTGAGGAGACACCAGAGCACATTTTCCACATGAAATCAAAATGCATTTCTGCATGCCTCCTGCTCCTCCCCTCTGCCTAGCTTTACATTTATATTTTCTTTACTTTTAATTTAGTTTCCATCAAATCATTAATCAATCCACTATTTATAGTGTTGCATGATGGATAATGCTCAGGAATAACTTTCTTTTTCATTGTTATTTCTTTATTATCAGAGATTGAAGCCAGGGCACTTTACCCCTGAGCTACATTCCCAGCCCTATTTACATTTTTGAATTCTGAGACAGGATTGAGGCTGGCCTTGAACTTGCTATCTTCCTTCCTCATCCTCCTGAGTTGCTGGGATTTCAGGCCTACACTGCTGAATGCAGCCAGAACATGGATTCTTCTTTTATTTCCTTTTCTTTTCTTTAGTTTTTATTTTATTTTATTTTTGTACTAGGTAATGCACCCAAGGAAATCCTACACTGAGCTAGATTCATAGTTCTTTTTTTATTTTTCATTTCGAGACAAGGGTTGTTAAATTGCTGAAGGTGTTATCAAACTTTTGATCCTCCTCTCTTAGCCTTGCAAGTTTCTAGGATTAGAGGTGTGCGCCACTGCTCCTGGCTTTTTTCCATTTTAAGAGTATCATTTTATTTTAATTTTTCCATAATTTATTACATTTTCATTTTAAACAGTTTAGTTCCTATTTAGATCATATGTTTTCAACAATTTACTTTGGTAATTTATTTTAGAAATACAATACATATTTGACATTTATAAATTTCAAGTTCTATGATTTAGAACTTTTTACTTGAAATTTACTAGCTAATTACTTTAGTGATTTTTAAAAACTATTATATGTTCTGGACATGATTTTATATATTTATTAGGGCATACAGTTATAAATAATGGTGGGTTTCATTTTTACATGTTCATGAATACATTTAATTTTCCTCATTTCAATCCCCAGTACTTCCTCTTTCCATCCTTTCCTTTCTTCCCCTAATCCCTTCTTTGTACTTGATTGATCTTTCCTCTACTTATTTAATTGGTGCATTATAAGTATCTATAAAATTCGGATGTATTATGACATATTTATACATGTAATAGCATAATTTGGTCAACTTTATTCCCCAGTTTTTCCCCTTTCATTCTCCTCCTCCTCTCTCCCTTTTAGGATACTTTATACAAATCAAACATACAAAAAATTAGTCATTTTGAAATGTTAAATTCAATAAGTAACAGGAGGTACATTCAAAAAATAATCTTATGAACTGAATGTGAATTGTATAGAAATTCCCTGTGAAAAAAATGGTGTAGTGCATTGTGAAATGCTAATATTGTCTATAAACAGGACAGGGACATGAATGCAGAGTACCACTAAATATTCACTGCATAGCAGCACCTTGGGTTTGACATAAGGATTAGTAAATTAGTGGCCCTGGGCCAAATTCAGCCCACAGCATGTTTTGTAAGTTTTTTGGCGGTTGTTGTTTTGTCTGATTTTGCAGCTCTAGGATTGAACCCCAGACTTCATAAATGTATGGTAAGCCCTCTTCCATGGAGCTACACCCTCATCCCTTGAAAATGCAGTTTTATTGGAATGTTGTATTGTCTCTTGCAGATTTCAGCCTTTGACCACAGAGAACTTCTGACCCACAAAGCCTGAAATCTTTACTATCTGGCTCTCTGCAGAAAAATCTTGCCAATTCCTTGTTTAGTCTATCAAAGTCCCTTTGATATCATTTTAAAAATACTACCAAATATATTGGCCTATTGGTGGAACATGGATCCCTCTGTGCAATCCCCTAGCAATATTCAGATTAATTTGAGGGTCTAATAGTTGACTGTTAACACACTATGAACAAAAATAAAAACCTAATAACTAATAATTTTGCTGTATCCAGATAGAGTTCCAGTAGAGCAGGCAGCTTCCTTCTGCAACTCCCCAGTTATTACAACTATTAAAAAAAAATATATCATCAAACTAAGTGCTTTAAGTATACTTTACTTGTGAAATAAACAATACACTACAGATCTAATCTCATTTTAAAAAATGATTGCATACCATATTATTTTTTTATTTTTTATTTTTTAAATATTTTAAACATTTTTTAGTTGCAGTTGGACACAATACCTTTATTTTATTTATTTATTTTTACATGGTCTGAGGATTGAACCCAGGGCTACGCATCACTGAGCCCCAACCCCAGCCTGAATACCATATTATTTAATGCATATGAAAATAGAACAGCCTGGGAGGTAAGGCCTAGGCCTAGGCCCAGGTCCGCCCTGCAGAACGGAAGACTAATGCCGGCCCCAGGCCCTAGGCCTAGGACTGCCTGGCTGAACAGTGCCAGAGCAAAGGACAAGGTTAGCCTAGTATCACCCAGCCCACTGGCAGACTTACATTGAAACCCAGGCCCTGGCCCAGGACCACCCCCACCCACTAGCAAACCCACAACGGAACCCAGGCCTGCCCTACCTCCATCTTGGGACACTGTAGCCATCACCATAGCCTTCCCCACTGGGACAATAGATAGGGCCTGGAGGCAGCTGCATCTCAAAACAGGCAGCCCACCCTTTCAGCCCCATCTCTGAAAGTGGTTGCATCCATCTTGGGACACCCCACTGCTATCTCTACTATTTCCACCACCACCTTTACTTGCAATAGCATTTATCCTGAGATACCAGCCAGGGTCTAGAAGCCCAACACCAAGGTGAGGTACAGGTAATCTCCAGGGAGACTATAACATTATAGGGTAGAAACTGTAACACCTCAGATCCAACTCTACAAGAAAGGAAAACACATAGACAACTTGAAAAAATAAGGGAGGAAAGTGCCCCAAACAAACTAGGATACTACAATAATAGAATCCATGGACAGCCCAATTGAAGAAATGTCACAGAAGGAGTTCAGAATGTACATGATTAAAATGATCTATGAATTAAACAATGACATAAATGAACAAATGCAGGCAAAAATTGAACAAATGCAGGCAACCGTTGATCACACCAACAAAGAGATAAGAGACCAAATAAAGCTAGTGAAAGACTACTTCAAAAAAGGGACGGAGATTCTGAAAGAAAAAAACAAAACCCAATCAAAAATCCTTGAAATGAAGGAAACAATAAATGAAATAAAAAACTCAATAGAAAGCACCACCAAGAGAGTAGATCACTTGAAAGACAGGACCTCAGACAATGAAGACAAAATATACAATCTTGAAAATAAAGTTGACCATACAGTGAAGATAGCAAAAAACCATGAATAGATCATCCAAGAATTATGGGACAGCATCAAAAGACCAAATCTAAGAGTTATTGGGTTAGAGGAAGGCACAGAGATTCAAACCAAAGTAATGCACAATCTCTTAAATGAAATAATTTCAAAAAATTTCCCAAACATGAAGAATGAATTAAAAAATCAAATACAAGAAACTTACAGGACACCAAATGTACAAAATTACAACAGATCTACACCAAGACACATTACAATGAAAATGCCTAGCATACAGAATAAGGATAGAATTTTAAAAGCCACAAGAGAAAAGAATCAGATTACATATAGGGAGAAACCAATTAGGATATCTGCAGATTTTTCAACCCAGACCCTGAAAGTTAGAAGATGCTAGAACAACATACACAAATCTCTGAAATAAAATGGATGCCAACCAAGAATCTTATATCCAGCAAAATTAAGCTTTAGATTTGATGATGAAATAAAAACCTTCCATGATAAACAAAAGTTAAAAGAAATTACAACTAGAAAGTCTGCACTACAGACCATCCTCAGCAAAATATTCCAGAAGGAGGAAATGAAAAACAACAATGAAAATCAGCAAAGGGAGGTATTATACTAAAGGAAAAAACCAATCAAAGGAGAAACCAAGTCAAGTTAAATACCAAAAATAAGCAAAAATGACGGGGAATATGAATCATGTCTCAATAATAACTCTGAATGTTAACAGCTTAAACTCACCAGAATGGATTTTAAAAAAGACCCAATAATATGCTGCCTTCAAGAGACTCACCTCATAAGAAAAGACATCGACAGACTGAAGGTGAAAGTTTGGGAGAAAACATACCACTCACATGGACCGTGGAAACAAGCAGGAGTTTCCATCCTCATATCAAATAAAGTAGACTTCAAGCCAAAGTTATCAAAAGGGATAAAGAAGAACATTTCATACTGCTTAAGGAAACCATGCATCAACAAGACATAACAATTATAAATACATATGCCCCAAACAACGGAGCATCTATGTTCATCAAACAAACTCTTCCCAAGTTCAAGAGTCAAATTAGACCACAACACAATAATTCTGAATGACTTTAACACACCTCTTTCACCACTGGATAGATATTCCAAACAAATGCTAAACAAAGAAACTACAGAACTCAATACTAAAATCAATAACTTAGACTTAACAGACATATATAGACTATTTCATCCATCAATGAATGAATATGCTTTCTTCTCAGCACACATGGATCCTTCTCTAAAATAGATTACATATTATGCCACAAAGCAACTCTTAGCAAATACAAAAAAGTAGAGATACTACCCTGTATTCTATCAGATTATAATGAAATAAAATTAGATTCAATGATAAAATAAAAAATAGAAGCTACTACAACACCTAGAGACTAAATAATATGCTACTGAATGAAAAGTGGATTACAGAAGACATCAAAGAGGAGATTGAAAAATTCTTAAAGGTAAATGAGAATACTGATACAGCATATCAAAATCTCTGGGACACTATGAAGGCAGTACTAAGAGGAAAGTTCATTGCATGGAGTTCATTCTTTAAAAATAGAAGTTAACAAATAAACGACCTAACATTACATCTCAAATGTCAGGAGCATGAGTTGCATGTGGGTCACTACACATGGAAGCCTCATGGATAGAAACATCTGGTGTCTGGCAATGACCAGCAGTTAATTTCCCAGGGATAATGTGAATCTCTGTCCCTCTCTGCCATGGCTCGCACAACACCTGAGATGGGTGTGACCAGCCAAGATGTCAATCAACCTGCTGACTGCAAGACATCACTAAGTAACACTCCACCCTTAAAACCTTATCCCTGCCTTTGATGTACCACCATAAATAAACCACTGGAGCCATTTTGCCTTTTTCTAGTTCCTGAACCCATGGGGACTAGATCTATCTATCAGAGGCTTTGCTTTCTGCAAATAAATTTCTGAGTATTTGTGCTTTGTTATTTACTAATTACTTAGGATTGTAAGTTTTCAGGTGGCTTGGAGTATCCTGGGCAAGAAGAAGAACCCCTTAATGAGACACTGGCCATTGTCCCCTCAATAACTCAAAGCCCTAGAAAAAGAAGAACAAACCAACACCAAAAGCAGTAGAAGACAGGAAATAATCAAAATCAGAGCTGAAATCAAAGAAACTAAAACAAAAGAAACAACTGAAAAAATTGAGAAAACAAAAAGTTTGTTCTTTGAAAAAATAAATAAAATTGATAAATCTTTACCCATGCTAACAAAGAGAAGGAGAGAGAAAATGCAAATTACTAACATCCGTGATGAAAAACAAAATATCATGACAGTCATTACGGAAATATAGAAGATAATTAGAAATTATTTTGAAAATTTGTACTCCAATAAAACAGAAAATATTGAAGGCATTGACAAATTTCTAGAGCCATATGATTTGCCCAAACTGAATTAGGACGATATACACAAGTTAAACAAATCAATTTCAAGCAATGAAATAGAAGATGCCATCAGAAGCCTACTATCCAAGAAAAGCCCAGGACCAGATGGATACTTGGCTGAGTTCTACAAGACCTTCAAAGAAGAACTAATATCAATCCTCCTCAAATTATTTCATGAAGTAGAAAAAGAAGGAACACTTCCAAACTCATTCTACAAGGCCAATATCACCATGGTTCCAAAACCAGACAAAGACATATCAAAGAAACAAAACCTCAGACCAATATCTCTAATGAACATAGATGCAAAAATTCTCAACAAAATTCTGGCAAATTGAATACAAAACATATTTAAAAGATAGTGCACCATGATCAAGTGGTGTTCATCCAAGGGATGCAAGGTTGGTTCAACATATGGAAATCAATAAATGTAACACATCATATCAATAGACTTAAAGATAAGAATCATATGATTATCTCCATTGATACTGAAAAAACATTCGACAAAATACAGCACCCCTTCACATTCAAAACACTAGAAAATAGAGGGATAACATAAACATATCTCAACATTGTAAAAGCTATCTATGCTAAGCTCTAGCCCAACATAGAAAATAGAGAAAAATTAAAAGCACTCCCTCTAAAAGCAGGAATGAGAAAGGGCTGCCCTCTTTCACTACTTCTATTTAACAAAGTCCTTGAAACTCTATCCAGAGCAATTAGACAGATGAAAGAAATTAAAGGGATATGGATATGTAAAGAAGAACTTAAATTATTACTATTTGCCAACAACCTCTATACCTATACCTAGAGGATCCAAAAAATTCCACCAGAAAATTTCTAGAATAAAAAAGTGAATTTAGCAAAGTAGCAGGACATAAAATCAACACCCATAAATCAAAGGCATTTCTTTATATCACTGACAAATCCTCAGAAAAAGAGAAACTAGGAAAACCACCCCATTTACTATAGCCTCAAAAAAATAAAATACTTAAGAATCAACTTAATGAAAGAGGTGAAATACCTCTACAATGAAAACTACAGAACACTAAAGAAAGAAATTAATGAAGACCTTAGAAGATGGAAAGATCTAACTTGTTCTTGGATAGGCAGAATTAACATTGTAAAAATGACCATAGTATCAAAAGCACTATACAGATTTAATGCAATTCCAATCAAAATTCCAATGACATTCCTCATAAAAATAGTTAAAGCAATCACAAATTTCATCTGGAAAAATAAGAGACCCATAATAGCCAAAACAATCCTTAGCAAGAAGAGTGAAGCAGGTGGCATCACAATACCAGACCTTAAACTATACTACAGAGCAATAGTAACAAAAATGGGATGGTATTGGCACCTAAATAGACTTGTACAGCAATGGTACAGAATAGAGGATACAGAAACAAACCCATATAAATATAGTTATCTCAACTAGATAAAGGCACCAAAAACTATTGGAGAAAAGATAGCCTCTTCAACAAATGGTGTTGGGAATACTGGAAATCCATATGCAACAAAATAAAATTAAGCCCCTATCTCCCACCATGCACAAAACTCAACTCAAAGTGGATCAAGGACCTAGGAATTAAACCTGCCTAATAGAAGAAAAAGTAGGTCCAAATCTTCATCATGTGGGATTAGGCCCCAAATTCCTTAATAAGACTCTTATAGCAAAAGAAATAAAATGAAGAATCAATAAATGGGATGGATTCAAACTGAAAAGCTTCTTCTCAACAAAAGAAACAATCAATCAGGTGATTAGAGAGCCTACTGAATGGGAGCAAATTTTTACCACATGCACATCCGATAGAACACTAATTTATACAATAATAAAGAACTAAAAAATCTTAACACCAATAAAACAAACAACCCAATCAATAAATGGGACAAAGAACTGAACAGACTCTTCTCAGAGAATGATATACAATCAATCAACAAATATATGAAAAAAAGTTCAACATCTCTATCAATTATAGAAATGCAAATCAAAAATACTCTAAGATTTCATCTCACTCCAGTCAGAAAGGTATTAAGGAGACAAACAACAATAAGTGTTGGCAAGGATGTGGGGGAAAAGGTATACTCATACATTGCTGGTGGAACTGTAAATTGGTGAAGCCAATATGGAAAATAGTATGGAGATTCCTGGGAAAACTAGGAATGGAACCACCTTATAACCCAGCTATTTCACTACTTGGTCTATACACAAAGGACTTAAAAATTGCATACTACAGGGACACAGCCACATCAATGTTTATAGCAGCATTATTCACAGTAGCTAAACTGTGGAACCAACCTAGATGC
The DNA here is from genome assembly GCA_025594165.1 of Tamias sibiricus. Taxonomy (NCBI): domain Eukaryota; kingdom Metazoa; phylum Chordata; class Mammalia; order Rodentia; family Sciuridae; genus Tamias; species Tamias sibiricus. Next base: position 10,460 of record JAKELJ010000967.1, read on the forward strand.
CCTTCAGTAGATGAATGGATAAAGAAACTGTGGTATATATACACAATGGAATATTACTAAGCATTAAAAGAGAATAAATTATTTGCAGGTAAATGGATAGAGTTGGAGGATATTATGCTAAGTGAAGTAAGCCAATCCCCAAAACCAAAGGTCAAATGTTTTCTCTGATACATAGTTGGTGATCCATAATGGAGATGGTGGGGGAGCATGAGAGCAATGGAGGAACTTTATATAGGGCAAAGGGAATGGAGGGATAGGGAGAGAGCATTGGGGTAGGAAAGATGGTGGAATGAGATGGACATCATTACCCTAAGCACATGTACGAATGGTGTGACTATACTTTTGAACAACTAAAGACTTGAAAAATTGTGCTCTATATGTGTACTATGAATTGAAATGCATTCAGCTATCATGTATGATAAATTAAAATAAATAAATTTAAAATAAATAAATAAATAAAATGGGAAAAATAGAACTATTTTCTTATTTAGGAGCATTCAGACTATTTCTAATTTGTACATAAAATCTCTAAACTATAATACATATATATATACATCTATATTTACACTTCCTGCATATGTTATCTACTATATATTTTTCATTTGTATGAATTCTCAAACTGATTGGATTAAGAGACTCCTATGTGTGTTGAGGAAGGTGTTTCCAGAAATGACTGGCATGTGGGACAGCAAACTGTGGGGTAGACCCAACTTAAATGTGGGCAGCACTGTCTAATAAGCTAGGGATTTGGATGAAACAAAAAGGTGGAAGAATAAGGAAGCAGCAGCATAAGAAAGCATGATTCCTCTTGATCAGGTGCTTTGATTGCTGCTGTGATTACCAGAGGACATCAGACTCCATATTCTTCCTAGGCAGACTTTTGACAGCTCTCCATGGAGTTTTCAGGCCTTTGGTCCCAGATTAGGACTGCATCATTGGTCCCTCTCATTCTGAGGTTCCAGCTTCTTGGACTGAGAAGGTTCTGGTTCTTCCAACTCTCCAGCCTGCAGAAAGCTGTTGTGGGATCCTCCAACTTCTTGTTGTGTAAGCCAATCTAATAAATCCCATATGCATCCCAAATATATATATTTCTTCTTGATTCTGTTCTTCTATAGAATGCTTTTATATATTCACAACCCTAGGTTATATATAGGATAAATGTCCTTAACATGACATATCCTGAACATGACAAAAACTATGAGATGGTGTATAACTAATAGTTAGTGAGTGCTCCATGTGGGAAAGAAAGAGGAATGTCCCAGAGTGGAAGCTACTGTCCAGACAAGCCAAGGAGCATGGGCCCATGTTCCAAAAACATCAAAGAACTTCCCTTGCAGGCAGAGGGAAGGAGACAAGTTCCTTCAAGGTGCAGGCTTTGAAAACAACAGATGGGTGCTGTAAAGAAGGTTTCAGTTTTGCCAAGTGATAAAACTGTGGTAAATTAAAAAGAACTGGCTTTTTCACACAAGGCAAACTAGTCATAATCAGAAATCTCCTATTGTTATAATGTCAACTGTACCAACTGCCATATGACAAATTAAACAGGAGTTAGTCAGGCCAATAGAGAATATTCTAATCATCTTTCAGGGGAAATAATTTAAAGAAAATGAGAAATAATTGACTGGGAAGGCATAAAGATAGATTTTTCTTTCTTTTTCTTTTTTTTTTTAATTCTATTTTGTTATATATGACAGCAGAATGCATTACAAATATAAGGTTAAGTGAAGTTAGCCAATCCCAAAAAACCAAATGCCAAATGCTTTCTCTGATATAAGGAGGCTGATTCATAGTAGGGTTGGGAGGGGGAGCATGAGAGGATTAGATGAACTCTAGATAGGGCAAAGGGGTAGGAGGGGAATGGAGGGGACATGGGAACAAAAAAAAAATGGGGGGATGAGATGGATATCATTACCTTAAGTACATGTATAAAAAGATAGATTTCTAATGTTAAATTTGATTGTTAGTTGAACTAGAACTTGTAAATCTGTGTTTACAAACAGCCAGTCAGTTATTAACTTCTCATTAATCTGGGACAAATTTGGACCTCTTGGTGGATACCTCCTGAATCTTGCTTCAAGGTGGTCTCCAGTCTAGAATAACATGTACCCACAAAAGCCTATTACTCCTGCCACATTTAATCAGAAATCCCCAAACCATGGGAAGAGGTATATTGAGCCCCACACATGTTTTGAAATATTGATCCCTCTATGCTTTGATGAAGCTAGATGGAACTTAAAGCTATTAGTGCCCCCAGATCAACAAATAAGAAATATGACATGAGGGATACAGCATAAAATAAAAGTAATTTGATGAAATAAATAGAAAATAGGAAAAATACATGCTCATATTCTATAGTCAGCAAATCATTACACACAATGAAAAGATATAAGGCCTCTGTAAATGTGTGGTTC
>JAKELJ010000968.1:0-12859 GCA_025594165.1 Tamias sibiricus
GAGCTCTTCCGCCCATTCAATGTGGCCAATATCACATTAATTCCAAGGCAGGCAAAAACAGCCAAAAAGTAAACTTCAGGTCAATATCTCTTAATGGATCAAGATGCAAAAATCCTCAACAAAATTTCTGGGCATAATCAGATTCACAAAACATAATCCAAAAGATTAGAGCACCATCAAGTGGGTTATCCAGCGATGCAAGGTTGGATAACATTCGGAATCAATAAAACATAATACATCACATCATAGACGTTAAAGTAAAACCCATATGTTCCGCTCAACTAGACGCAGGGAGGGAAAAAAGCATTTGACCAAAACACAAACACCCTTTATGTTTCAAGGCTCTAGAAAAATTAGGAATAACAGGAACTATCTCAAACATTATAAAAGCCATCTATGCAAAACTCAGCTAAAATTATTCTTAAATGGAGAAAAAATTGAAGCATTCCTCTAAAAAACTGGAACAAGACAGGGATGCCCCTCTCACCACTTGCTATTTAACTAGTACTTGAAAACTTGGCTAGGCAAATTAGACAGGACCAAAATAGGAAATTAAAGGGAACCAGATAGGGAAAAGTAGAGCTCAAATTAGCACTATTTTTTCGATGACATGATAATGTATACTTAGAAGACCCAAAAAACTCTTCCAGAAATACTGTTTTACAACTAGTAAATGTATTTGGCAAAGGAGCAGGATACAATAAATCAATAACCATAAGTCTAAGGCATTTTTTGATACATCAGTGACAAAGCACTGTGAAAGGGAAATTATGAAAATACTCCATTTACAATGCATAAAAAAAAGAAAAATATTACTGGCGAATACAACTTAACAAAGAGGTGAAGGACCTCTATATAATGAAATACTAGATACAACAACTAAGGGAAAGAAATCATAGAAGACCTCAGAAGATGGGAAAGGACCTGACATTGTTCTTGGACTAGGTCTAGAATTAATATTGTCAAAATGGTCCATAATACCAAAAGGACATTATACAGATTTAATGCAATTTCCAATCAAAATCCCAATGGACATTTTCTCTAATAAATAGATAAATGGCAGTCATGTGAAATTCCATCTGGGAAAAATAAGTAGGACACCAGAATAAGCTAAAGCATATCCTGAGCAAGAAAAGTGAAGCAGGTGGCACACCATACCAGACTTTATAAATTTACTACTATAGTGCTAAAGTAACAAAACCAGCTATGCGGTTATTCGGCTCCAAAACAGACTAGTAGACCAATGTGTACAGAATTGAGGACACAGAGACTAATACATATAAATTTCAGCTATGGTTATTATTAGACTAAAGGTGCCACAAATAATGTACAGTGGAGAAAGGATAGCCTCCTTCAAACAAATGGTATCTGGAAAGAAAAACTGGAAAAGCCACATTGGAACTAAATTGGAAATAAACCTGTATTATCACCATGCACAATAATTCAATTGCAAAGTGGAACAAAGACTTAGGAATTAGACCAGAGACAATACACCTAATAGAAAGAAACAGTAAGCATACAATTTCCAACATGTCATATTAGGCTCCAAGTTCTTTATACAAGACAATCCGGTCTAGCACAGGAATTTTAATAACCAAGAATTTAATGTCATGGGATAGATTTAAGCTAAAAATGCGTTCTTTCTCACAAAAAACAAACAATCAGTGAGCGTGAATAGAGAGCCAAAACTAACTGGGAACAAATATTTAATACTTGACGCCATCAGGAATTAGAGCACTAATTTCTAGAATATATAATAGAACACATAAAAATTGACACCAAAAAAAACTAATAATCTAATCGTTATAAATGGGCTAAGGACATTAGAAAAGACACTTCATTCAGGAAGAAAGGATACATGATTAATCAACAAATACATGAAAAAATGCTCAACATCGCTGGGCAATTAGCATGAAATTTGCAAAACTGTAAACTTGCTCTAAGAAATTCATGCTCCAATCCTCCTGGTCAGAATGGCAGCTATCAAGAAAACACAACAACAATAAATGTTTGGAGAGTGGATGAGGGGAAACAAGGCACACTCATACATTGCTTGGTGGGTCCCCACCCCCCCCCTTTTCTTATGTCTCGATGTTTTTGTGCGTGCAAAATGGTAACTTACAACACATTATGGAAAGCAATATGGGAGATTTCTTGGGAATAATGGGACTTGGAGCCACACCTATGACCCAGCCATCCCACTCCTGGGTCTATTCCTCAAAGGACCTTAACAGCAACTGCATATTATTACAGGTGGACACTAGCCACTTCACTATTTATAGCCAGCAACAATTCATCAATAGGTAGGGTTGTGGAAAAATACCTTAGATTGTTTCTCTGTAGATGATCGTGGATAAAGTAAATGTGGTATACATACAACAATAGAATTTTACTCAGCATTATAGAAGCATGAAGTAAAATAATGACATTCGCTGGTAAAATGGAATGGAAGTTGGAGATAGTATAATGCTAAGTGAATAATCTGTCAATCATCAATATATCCAAAATACCAAATGTTTCCTCTGATATTAAGGAAGGCGGTCTCACCAGTATTGTTGGATCGGAGGTTGGTACATAGGAGGGATTAGAGGAAACACTTTAATGGTCAAACGGGAAGGGTGTGGTATGGGGCGAAGGGCCCTAATTAGGAAGGCTGTGTAGCTAGCGGGAAGCCATAAGTTCACCTGATATGGATGTTGACGCACCTGTAGGGCACCCCGCAAATGTCCTGATTGGTATAATACCGGGTGGAAGCAGTCCGAGTTAGGAGAACGGAGAATTCAGTCAGTCGGCACGTCACTCGGTCGGTTCAGAAGAATCAAGCAGTGGGCCAGACGTAGGCAGAGCGGGTTACTGAAGAGAAAACCAGATAGAAGAAGTAATGACTGGTCAGAGTTAGGCCGAGGCTCCCAAGGATGACAGAGACAGAAGAAAGAAAGAAGGAAGCAAGGAAGAGTGGATAAGAAAGAAGCTCTAATCTTCTCTAAGCTAAGCTCTATCTTTCTTTCTCTCTAAGAAGCTTATCTTTTCCTTTCTCTTTAAGACTCTAAAGCTAAGAAGACAAGAAGAAAAGCTCGCTTGATCTTCTCTCTAAACCTTTCTTTCCTCTCTAAGCTCTATGAAAGTAGAAGGAAAAGTAGTAAAAGTTTGCTCTGCCTCCGAGATTTTTTCCCGGGTTTTCAGGTACCAGGTAGCTTACATGTGGACAGGGAGGTAGCAAGGGGGGAAAGCGGGGCAAAAAAAAGAAAAAGTTGTTGAATAAAGATGGATATCGTTATTCTAAATGCATGATTGAAGTCTTGAATGCTGCAAATATACTTTTCATACAAACTGTTTTGTGCAAAATGATGACTTATATGTGTATGTATGAACTGTAATAATACTTTTTTACTACTATAAATGAAAATTTTACAAAAGGGGTTGGGGGGGATGGGGATTGTGACTCAGCCGGCAGAGCACTCGCCTGGCACGAGTGCAACCCAGGTTCGATCCTCAGCACCATGTAAAAATAAACGTATTGTTTACAACTAAAAACAAATAAATAAATTTTTTTTAAAAGAGTGGCTGGGGTTGTGTCTTAGTGGTAGTGTGCTCACCTACCACGTGCAAATAAAGGCATTGTGTACAATCTAATTAATAAATAAATATTTTTTAAAAGGGGGGGGTGGCTGGCGATATGGCTCACTAGTAAAGTGGCTGGTTTAAATCTCCAGTACCCAAAAATAGTGGACTGGGCAGCTTTTAGCAGCTATTATATCAGCTTTAGAAGTTATAATTTGGTATTCATAACAGTATTAAAAGCTTACAGGGCCACTATTGCATTAGTATAATATTCCACACTATGGCTATCATACTATCATCATGTAGTTTTTTTTATTATTTTCAGATGCTACAGTATGTGTATTATTTAGTATTAAGGCCACAGTGTGACTATTATATTAATTTAGATGCTGCAGTGATATTATATTAAATTATTAAAGGTCACAGGGCAGCTACTTTAATCAGTTTAAGATGATATAATATGAATATCATATTAGTGTTTTATATATATATTATATTATATTATTAAAGGCCACAGGGGCAGCTTATTACATTAGTTTTAGAGGCCACAGTATTGATATTATATTAATGCTACAGGCTAGAGAGCAGTTATTATACTAGTTTTATAGGCTATGGTGTGAATATCATTATTGGTTATAGGCCACAGGGCTGCTCTTTTATTCATTTTATATGCTATTCAGTATTGGTATTTATATTTGTAGTAAAAGTCAAAAGTCAGGTATTACATTGGAATTAGATTCCATCATGTAGATACTACATTAGTATTAAAGGCCACAGGGCAGTTGTTTATAGTAGTTTTAAGGCCATGCATGCATATTATATTAGTATTGAAGACCAAAGGTCAGTTATTATATTAATTTCAGATTGTCTATTTTAGATTCCCACATTATTATGAAAGACCACAGGACAGCTATTTTACGTTAGGTTTAGATGCCTCTACATACTATGGAGATTATATTAGCGCTGAAGTCCACTGGGCAGATAATATATAAGTTTTAGATGCTACAATGTGGATATTCCACTATAAGAGTGTGTGAGTATTTAATATAAGAGGCACAATGTGGATATTGTATTAGTATTACAGGCAGCATGTGAACATTACATTAATATTAAAAACCATAGAGAAGTCATTATGTTGATATGAGGGCAGGGTGTGCATATTTTATTAATGTTAGATGCTATAATTATGATATTATATTAGCATCTAAGGCCACCATATAAATATTATATTACTGTTAGAGGCACCATAGTGATATTACATTAATATTAGAGGCCACAGTGTGGACATTAGGCTAGTATTAAAGATGATAAGGCTGAATGTAATACAGCTATGGGGCACTATATTACTATCAGAGGCCACATGTGGACACCTTAGTATCAAAAGTCACTATGAATAATGCATTAGCATTAGAGGCTGCATATAAATAACACATTAGCACTATCACACCACCATATTCAGTAGTACCTTACCACCCTGTCAGGGAAGGTTGCTTGCCTCTGGTGGCTTCTGGGACTCAGTGCAGTACAATTGCTGTTCAGAGGTGCACATGCACTTCATCCTGGTATTCTTGGGAAATAGATGAACTTCACAGCTGTATCCAGATTATTAAAGGCCCATGATTTTGGAAATTCAAACTGAAATGAAACACAGTAACCATAATTTTTCAAAAAGTGGTGATTGAAAAAGCTTTTAGAAAACTATATTCAGTGAAAATAATGTATATGCAAACTAAAATTCCCACAAAATTAACTCATAATAGCCCATAACTAAACTTTGAGAAAACAAACAAACAAACAAAAAATCCTATACAGAAACAGAAGAAAATCCATGTAATCTTAGAGAGTGGTAAGGCTGTGTGCGTGCGTGTGTGTGTGTGTGTGTGTGTGTGTGTGTGTGTGTGTTCTGTAACTGGGGATCGAACACAGGACTGCACACGTTGGACAACCTCTCTAATACTCAGCTACATCCTCAGCCCTTGGTGATGAGTTTTAACACACAATACTAAAAGTCAATTGAAAGAAGAAAATTTTGATAGCATGGACTCTTATAAAATTAAAGTTTTTACTAAGTGTGGTATTGCATGCCATAGAATCCCAATTACTCAAAAGTCTGAAGCAGGAAGATTGCAAATTCAAGGCCAGCCTGGGAGATTTTGTTGTTGTTGTAGTTGTAGTTGTAGATGGACAGCATGCCTTTATTTTTTTTTTTTATTTCTTTATTTGTATGTGGTACTTAGATTGAACCCACTGTCTCACACATGTTAGGTAAGTGCTCTGCCACTGATCTAGAGTCCCAGCCCCAGTCTGGGAGATTTTTAAAGGGATGGCATGAAGTTCAGTGGTAGAGCATTTGCCTGGCATATGTGAGGCCCTGGATTCAATCCTAGCATCACAAGAAAAAAATTAAATTTTATACTCTGTGAAAGAGAGAACAAAAAGACAAGCTATAGACTGAGATAAATTATTTATAATATGCAATGCGAAAAGGACTTTAATTAGAAATACACAAAAAAACTTCTTAAAACTGAGAACTATAAACCAAATTAAATGGGTAAATATCTGAAAAGAACCTGACCAAAGGAAATACAAAGATAGGTAAATACTTATACAAAATGATGTTCAGCATTGCATATCATCAGAGAATTACAAATTAAAAACAATAGTGAGGTAGCATGGCACAACTATTAGGAACTGCTGAACTCTAAGAAGTTGCAGTAACCAAAGAGCACTCTCTTTGACATTTTCTGTATAAAAATAAAAACAGTCAAATAAAACCTTAAATATGGCCATGTTTTCAGAAAAACACCTGTTTGTTTAATTATTTATATAGTTGATTACTGGTAACTGACACTATTAGCTTGTTCTATATTTTATTATGAACACAAAATTTATTATAACACAAACATCAAATAATTCAAATGCTAATATTTAATTTAAGACAAGTGCCTGTTTTATGTTCTGTTTTGAAGGAACAACACACATTAAACTTGTTATATTTTTATGCTGTCACTAGGTCCTTCTAAAAAACTGATCACTTTGAGGTAAAAAAACAAAATTTTTTATATTTCAAGTCATTCTATTTCAATTCATGGGCTGAGTTTTATCAAAAGAGTGGCTTTGTAAAAATATATGTTCCAATGCAAAAATTGACTCACTTTGACTATGGATTACTTATCCGAAGAAACCTTGTTTTTATTTTGTTTCTATGCATACTCTTTAGCAGTAATAAACTAAACTAATATTTTCCCCTGGGACAATTAGTCAGAGAAAAGAAAACGGTAATAGCACTAGCAACCATGCTGAGTGACACGTTCTGGGCAGAAGAGTTTAAAAGGACAAACAGGTGTCCATCTTCATGATGCTCTGCAAGAAGTGGTGAGCCCAAGGAGCACAAGTGGCAGTCAGTCCAAGAGTGACTTTAGATGCTTCTGTGTTCTGGGAAAAATAATCTACCTTCTAAAAATCACAAGGAACTATCAGATGCCCAAATTCTTGAATGAAAAGTAAAAGGTAAACAAGTTTGGCAACTATTGACTGAGGCCCTGTGACAGAAGAGTTTAAAAAGACACCAAGGTTTATTTCCTCCCATGAAATTCTGAAGGAAGGTGCAGAGGTGGCATCTCATCCATGCCTAACTTAGATGCTGCTGCTTTATGAAAAAAATAAACACTCTACTTTTTAGACAATCACAAAGTATTATTGAACGTCATGACTCTTGAATGTTTCTAAATTCAGTAGAACATCATACGTAAATTTCATTATCACTCTAGCTAGTCATAAAGCTTAAAGATAACTAAAGGATCTATGGAGCTAGTCAATGAAGCTCAGTGGAAAGAGTGTTTGCACAGCATGAAGGAGGCCCTAGGTTCAATACCCAGCACAAAAAGAAAAAAAAATTGTGTCTTTATTTGTGTAATTAAATAGCAAAATGAATGATCACTGCTTATAGGAAAATATGTTGGACCTGAAACACAGTTGAGACTATCAGAATCAAACACTACTCTTACCGTGGATTGCATAACTAGACTGTCATGAACAGCAGGGACACATCATTAAAGTATGTTCACATTAAACATACCATCAAAACAACAAAACGGCTTTATTGACTGTTGAGAAGAAAAATGGACATAATATAGCTTACAAAATTGTTTACCACATTGGAAACATGTGATACTGACATCAAAATCCTCCAGGACGTGCCAGGCACTTTGACATATGCCTGTTCATCGCACCTACTTGGAAGGCTAAGGCAAGAGGATCATAAATTTGAGGCCCACCTGGGCAAGATAGCAAGACCCTACCTAAAAGTTAAAATTTTAAAATGGGCTGGGGATGTATGTAGCTAAGTGCTTATCAAGCACATAAAAGGCCCTGGGTTCAATACCCAGTGTGAAAAAACGTTCTCCAGGCAAGACATCTAAATCATAGACAACCCTAACAGGAATAGAACAGGGAAGAAGCCATTATATCAACCTCACAAAATTGATTAAAGTAAACCTGAACTTTGTTCAGCTCACAACACTAACATGTCTAACCTCTGCTTCTACTATTCAAATATGATAACCTCTTAAATATGATAAAAAGTCTATGTATTTTTCTAATGAATCCAACAGATATAAGATATACTCAACTCTGTTCTAAAAGCCAATTATACAGCACACAGGGGGCAAAGCTGTAATAAGCAATTAGGATAAAATGTAATCATGGCACTTCACATGGCACTGCATATGAAAGACCCCTAAGAAATTAAATAAACATATAATCTCAAAAGAAGAAATACAAATTTCTGGACTCAAAACACAATGGTATATTTTGAAATGATACTTTGAACAGATAACAAAACACCAATAGAGTTCTCCAACAAGAATTTCTGGCAATATATAAAGCATCATACTCATCAGAAGGGACCCAATCCCTTGCTTGCAAGGAATAAGAGGTACTAACTTTCTATAAAATGTAGAACTTTAACAATATAGTAGAGATATGCTTTCTAAATTGAAAAGTAGAAAAGAAAATGTCTGTTTTTAAAAAGTTTATTTTTAGTAAGTGTATCTTAATTACAAAAAATCAGCTATGACTTTTCTCTTAATATTGTAACAATTTGAGTCTGAGGAAATTTTATCTGTAGTGGTTTTAAGTATCTTGCAATATAATAGTTGACACTGAAGGGCTGGGGTTGTGGCTCAGCATAGAGTGCTCACCTAGCATGTGCAATGCCCTGGGTTCGATCCTTAGCAACCACATAAAAATAAATAAATAAAATAAAGGTATTGTGTCCAACTACAACTAAACAATAAACATTAAAAAAAGAGTTGACCCTGAAATTTTTTCTCAGAATGATTTCAACTAAATCTGGAAGAGGTATTGTTGTGATATGTGTATAAATTTAGCTTACATGATTTTTAAAAATATACCTCTGGATACCTCTGATGCTTGAGTCCTGTCAAAGACATCAAGTGTTGTGTGTGTGTGTGTGTGTGGTGTGTGTGTGTGTGTGTGGTATTGGGATGGAACCATGGCCTTCTCAATTACTAGGCAAGTGTTATGTCACTGAGCTGCATACTTATCTCCCAAAGACATCTTAATAAGTAGAAAATAATTTAAATCATTAACATTTTCATGAGAATTTTCAAAAACAAGACAATTCTCTCCCTGAAAAAACAAGAAAGCTAAAAGTATATTTTAAAAAAATATTACTGATGGAAGCATTACCTTAGATTAGGCAGAGGGAGAGAAGGGAGGGGAGGGAGGGGATGTGGAGATGGGAAAGACAGTGAGTGAAATAGACATTATTACTATATGTATATATGTGACTACATGACCAATATGATTCTGCAACATGTACACTTTGAAAAATAAGAAATTTATCCCTTCCAGGTATGATATATCACAGTACATAAATGCACTCTACTATCATGTATAACTAAATAAAACAAATAAAATATTAAAACAAAAAAAAATATTGCTGATAGGAAACAGCAGAAGTCCACAGTAAAAATTTTGTAGAAAACTAGTCAAGATATTTTATGAAGACGTAACGTCAGTGAAAAAAGCTAGACGTGGGTCAGAGGAGAACCTGACTCTCCAACATTTAATGTGCAGGCATTGACTTCGTCAACAAGATCATAAGTTCAAAAATAAAACAAGACTCAATAAATGGGAAAGCCCTCAAATTAAAATGCTTTGTACAGCAAAAGAAATAGGAGCATGAAGAGAGAGGAGATAATCTTTCCTATCTACTATTCCAACCATGTATGTATGTATTAATTAATTAATTAATTATATGAAGAAATATAAAGAACTCAATAAACACTTAACACAAAAATTAATAGCTCAATCAAAAATGTGTGAAAGAACTAAACAGACATTTTATCAAAGAAGAAATACAAAGTTGGGCGCAGTGGCGCATGCCTGTAATCCCAGCACTTGGGAGGCTGAGGCAGGAGGATTGCGAAAGTTCAAGCCAGCCTCAGCAATGGTGAGGCAGTTAGCAAACTCATTGAGACCCAGTCTCTAAATACAAACACAAAAAGGACTGGGGATGTGGCCCAGTAGTTGAGTACCCCTGGATTCAATCCCTGGTACAAAGAAAAAGAAAAGAAAAAATAGTTCAACGATGCCTGGCAATGCAGAGAAATGCAAATCAAAACTGCATTAAGATTTTATCTTGCCAGGCATTGTGGCACATGCCTCTAACCCCAGCACTTGGGAGGCTGGTGGCAGGAGGATCAGAGTTCAATGGCCACCCTCAGCAATGACAAGGCACTTAGCAACTCAGTATAGACCCTGCCTCTAATAAAATACAAAAAAAGGGGTGGGGGCCCTGGGGATGTGGCCAGTGGTCAAGTGCCCTGAGTTCAGTTCCCAGTACCAAAAACAAAAAAACATTTCATCTCCAGTTAGAATAGCAAACATCAAAAATACAAAAAATATCAAACTCTGGCAAGGATGTGGAGAAAGATACATTCACCTATCATTGGTGGGGACTGCAGAATTGTGCAACCACTCTGGAAAGCAGTACAGAGATTCCTCAATAACCTAGAATAGCCTGGGGCGCAGGTGGCGCAAAAACTAGAAACGCGTTAAGCCAGCTAATGCAACTCACAATCCAGCTGTCCCTTTTTGCTTAATTCCAGCTGTCCCTTTTTGTTTGTTTGTTTGTTTGTTTTTGTGTTTTGGGTATTTATCAAAATGTGAACTAAAATCAGCATGCTATAGTAATACAGGCATATCAGTGTTTAAGCCAGCACAATTCACAATAGTCAATAGCTATGGAACCAGCCCAGGGTGTCCATCAACAGAAAAATAGATAAAGTAAGCATGGTATATATACACACAACAGAGTTTTACTCAGCCATAAAGAAGCATAAAATTACTGCATTTGCTGGTAAGTGAATGGAACTGGAGAACATCATGCTAATTGAAATCAGCCAGACTCAGAAAGTCAAGGGTCAAATATTTTATCTTATATACAGAATGAGATATAAGTAAGAAAATATATAAAAAGGGGGAAATCCATGAATATAGGAGGGAGGTCAGTAGAATAGAATGGGGATGTAGGAGGAGAAGGGAGGGATGGAAAAGAGAGGAACTGCAGAATGAAACTGACAGAATGATGTATGTACATATATGACTATACCACACTGAATTCCACCTCCATGTATAGCTATGTCATATGTTTTGTTTAAACCACTCAATTTAATCAAACAAAAAATATAAATAGAAGGAAACAATCAGGAGAGATAAGGGGAGCAGGAGGATGGAGGTCGGAGAGGGAAAGTTAGTCGAAATACTGGGGTAAAAATTATAATTCCATGCATGTCTGAATACATCAAACTGGACCCCCACTATTATGTATATAGTAAATATGCACTAGTACAATACTTTTTCAAAAAGAGGGAAAAGTGCACAATATACTAAACAATTAAAACTGCAATGCTTTGCTCCGAAACCTAGAAAAATGTGGTTCATGAGTTTAGTTCCATGAAAGCCGATGGAATACATTTTCTTAATAATTTTTAGGTGTAGCTGAGTTGCGGTGGCACATGCACTGTAATCACAGCTGCTCAGGAGGCTAAGGACAGGAGGATCTATGAGTTCAAAGCTAGCATCATCAACAGCATGGTAGGAGTGCTAAACAACTGAAGCAAGACCCTGTATCTCTAAATAAAATACCAAAAATATAGAGCTGGGGATGTCCGCCTCAGTGGTTGAGTGGCCCCTGCTGTGTTCAATCTTTTGGGACCAAAAATGAAAAAACGAATGCAAGGAGAAAAATATTTTTCGGTGGTATATTTGAAACCAATACCTTTATTGTATTTATTTATATGTGGTGCTGAGGAGCAAGACCAGTGGCTACTCACTGCTTGGAAATTGCTCTAAATGGAGCTACAGTCCCAGCCCTGGTAATACATTTTTTAAAAATTTTTTTTAGTTGTCAATGGAACCTTTTATTTTAATATATTTATTTGTTTATTTTTAAACATTTTTTGAACTCAAGAATCTTTATTATATTTAATTATTTTTATGTTGTGCTGAGGTTCAAACCCAGTGCCACAACACATGCTGGTGAGGCACTCTACCGCTGAGCCACAACCCCAGCCCCTATTTTATTTTTTTTGTATTTTTTATTTATATCGTGGTGCTGAGAACTGAACCCAGTGTCCCCCCCCCCCCCCCCCCCCCCCCCCCCCACCCCCCCCCCCCCCCCCCCCCCCCTTTTCTTCACACATGCTAGCGCAAGTGCTCTAATCCCTGAGCCACCATCCCAGCCCCTGGCAATACATTTTTAATAAATTAACCATATAACACACTAAACTTAAATAAAGAAGTGAGGCTTCTTATTAGCTCATGTGCTATTCCATATTTCCTTTTACTATTCTAACATGGCAAAAGAAGAAGAAGAAGAAGAGAAGAAGAAGAAGAAGAAGAGAAGAAGAAGAAGAAGAATTAGAAAATATCAACATTTAAACAATAAGGAGGGGTAGGTTATGGTTCTCAGCGGGAAGGGTTGCTCACCTTGCATGTGCGCGGCCCGGGTTCGATCTCAGCACCATGTAAACATAAATGCATTGCATTGTGTACAACTAAAGTAAATAAATATTTTTAAAAAATAACAATATGGTAGGGCTCTGTGGTTGTGGCTCAGCGGTAGAGCGCTTGCCTAGCACGTGTGCGGCCTGGGTTTAATCCTCAGCACCACATAAAAAATATACTCATTTGTACAAACTAAAGTCTTATTACTCACTGGGCAGCGGAAAAAAGCAGGGGGTTTCCATTCCTCATATCAAATAAGGTA
>JAKELJ010000969.1:0-12853 GCA_025594165.1 Tamias sibiricus
CTCTCTCTTTCTCAACCTGCCATGTGTATGTGAATACTGGCTCTGTTTCTCTGGGGGAACCCTGATAGACCCCTTTTTTTTTCCTTCATAATATATTCATCTCTGTAAGCTGCCTGGTACCGAAACCCGGGAAAAAATCTCGGAGGCAGAGTTAAGCTTTCACTACTTTTACTTCTACTTTGTTTTTTTTTTCCTCTTCTTTATTTTTCTTTATGGCTTTCTTGCCAAAGCTCAATGGCTTTTTTTTTCTGCATGGTTTTTACCATGCTATTTTTTAATTCTCTATTTTCTTTTAAGCTCATGGCTTTTTTTCTTTATACTAAAGCTCAAGGCTTTTTCTCTATATTTTTTATGGCTTTTGGCCGGCTACTCTGCTTCGGCTTTTGGCCGGCTCGCTTCGGCTTTTCGCTGGCTACTCTGCTTCAGCTTAATTCTTAACTGGCCTCAACTGAGTCAGAGGCTATGCTCTCTTGTTTCTACTCTTTTTGCTGGTCTCAACTGAGTCTGAGGCTATGCTTTTTCATTGCTCTTATTTCTTAGCTTTTCTTCTCTGCCTGCCGAGCCCCGGACGGACCACCATTTGTAAGCTGCCTGTTGTGGCCAGCCACGGTGCTGCGGGAAAATTCTCGGAGGCAGAGTTAAGCTTTTCTACTTTTACTTCTACTTTCTTAGAGCTTAGAGAGGGGAAAGAAAGATTTTTCTTAGAGAGGGAAAGAAAGATTAGAGCTTAGCTTAGAGAAGATTAGAGCTTCTTTCTTCTCTCTTCTTTCTTCCTTCTTCTTTCCTCTGTCTTCTATCTTCCTCAGGAGCCTCGGCCTAACTCTGACCAGTCATTACTTCTTCTATCTGGTTTCTCTTCTGTAACCGCTCTGCCTACGTTCTGGCCGCTCTGATTCTTCTGACCGACCGAGTGACTGCCCGGCTGACTGAATTCTCCGTTCTCCTAACTCGGACCGCTTTCACCCGGTTATATACCTTCAGGTTTGCGGGTGCCTACAGGTGCCATCTCAACTTGGGATCATATACTTTGCATGTGTTTATGTATTTGCCAATATGCCCATTAGACTGTAGGCTTTATGCATATGTGTAATTTCTAAAGTAGAATTGCTGATTAAAAGTTATGAATATTTGGAAGATGAAAAATACTGCTAAATTACCATTAGAGGTTATACCAATTTATACTTTTACTAGACTATAGCTTTATGTCTTGTGTTCCTATGTTCTTAGCACATAGTAGGTATTCAGTAAGTATGAACAAATGGAATTCTAGGAGGAGGAACATAAATTAAAGCATAAAGATATGAAAGAATGCTAGACTGGGGAGTTTTTTTTTTTTACTATTTCATTCTTTTTCTCTATTTCACATTTTCTCTGCAGATAGCTTCAGGATTTGGGGGAATTTACTCATTCAGCAGTAGCAGCAGCAGACAGATCTCTGAGTTTGGGGTGTCATACCTGAGTTTGAACACAAGCTCTGAAAACATTAAGCTTTGTGACCTTGGGCAGATGTCATAGCCTTTGTGACCCTCAGTTTCCACATCTTTGGAATGAAAGTGATGACCTTCCAGACTGGTGTGAAGGTCAGGAGATAAGTTTATGAGGTTCATTGTGCAATCAGGACATGGGGGTTATAACAAGGTCTTCACCCCAAATTCAGAAATAGGAAGTTATGCTCTAAGAGCCAGGCTGTCAATGAGAACATAAAGTCTGTGTGCAAAGAAGTAAGGGGACCATGAAGTGACCAACAGGGACATCAGCTTGTAAAACACATAAAGGACAATATGACCACCAGCAGGGGACTGGGCAAAGATAAATCCCAGAAAAAGTAACCAGAGACCAAGAGAAATTGTGCCTCTGAAGTTCAGTCCTGTCAGGCCCAACAATTCAGTTGTTTTAGGTCATTCCGATTACAAGGACACACCAATCTGGCTATTCAAACTTCATGCCATTCAGTTGTGAATCACATTTCTGGCCCTTTTTGTTCAGATTCCACACTGACCCAAACCTTTCTGATCGTTTGGGTTCTGCAGGAGCCCTGTTTGGGGAGATGGCTAAGATTGCGGTTGACTATGGGCCATGGACATGTTTGGGCATTGCCGCCTTCCGTAGTATCATGGGACTTGGCTTGGGATCTTGCAGGACTTGGCCCAGGATCTCGGGAGACTTGAGCCGTGACTTGGTATATGGGGCCAGCGCCATTCCAGCTCGGGTGCATGAGATGAGACCTGAGAGAGAACGGACGGGGTTATCGCTATTGTGTATATATATTGTAGTTTTTTGTAAGAGTAGGTGTCTTGGTTTCTTGTGAGAGTGTGTATGTGGTGTTAGAAATTACAAGAGACAGAGAGAGAAAGATTAAAGAATTTTTTCATTTCCATCCTGTCTCCGGACTCCTTCCCACGGCGCCGCTATTCCGGGCTGCAAATCCCTTTCCGGCCGCAACAGGGTTCCTCTCCAGCCTGTCCACAGGGAGTCTTCTCAGGTCCGGCCCTCCAGGCCAGCCTGCTTTTCCGAAAACAGCATCCCACTCAAACACCTGTGTTCTCTTTTATTCTAGAGGTTGAGCAGGACCAGTTGACCTAGATGGGGGAGGAAACAGTGATCACAGTTTTGTCTAATCCGTAGCTCTAATTAAGGGGAATAAAGAAAAACAGAGCATGAGAAGAAATTGTCAAGATGTATAAAATTGTTAAATCACCCACATCCCCATGGGTAGGCACCCTGTGAACCTCGCCTTCAGGGCCAAGCTGATCTCACCCAACACGGTTAGGAAGATGGGGAAGCCACTTTATATGGTCTTTCTTTACTCACTTACATTCTGCTTGCTCCTAAAAGAACTTAGGTCAAGCAGGCATTAATGGCCATTAATGGCCATCCTCCTTGACTAATAATACCACCAAAGTGGGAAAAGGAAGAGGTTTGTCCAGGGTCACATTTTTTTTAAAACACTCCTATAATTTTTATTAGTGTATTTTTATAATTCCATTTTATTTTTAGTTACATTAATCTCATATTGTTGAGTTTATTTATTATAAATAATCTTATAATTTATAATATACTTTGTAAATTAAATTTTATCGTAGGTGTATATGTACTATCTGTAGTTTCAAGCACCCACTGGGGAATCTTGGAACCCCTGTAAATAAGGGGGATTACTCTAAGACAGTGATAGTTCATGCCAGAAACAAGTGGCAGCTTTCAACTCAAGCCTACAGGCTCCAAGGCCAACCTTCTTTTGTTATTGTTATTTTTATTATTTTTGGTGCATTGGAATTATTCATAATAGTGGGATTCACTATGCCTTACTTGTACATGCATATAATATGACTTGATCAATCTCATTCTCCAGTACCTTCTCTTTACCTTCCCTTCCCCCTGATCTGCTTGCTCTACCTTACTGATCTCCTTCAGGATCACATGTTGTTGTGGTTTTGTTTGTTTGTTTTTAAATATAGAAATCTAGAGAACAAGCCTTGGATTTCTCAGTCCCAGTACAAAGTTCTTGTCAAAGAACATAACTGAAGATGGGAAAGGAAGGGCATGTGTTCTAAACAATACTGAGCCTGAAAGACTTGAGGATGGTTTTAGGACTGAAGTTCGGTGGCCTGTAATTTAGTTTTTGCTTTTGTAGTTTCTTTATTTCAGTCTCTGGAGTTCTTTCAGGCTTTTTAAAAATTTGTGATGTATAGTGTGCCAAATTATGAAAGAAGAAGACTTTTGATTGCAATGATAACAGAGTGACTTCCACTAAGCTAATGCTCCTGCTGAAAATATCCCACACAGGTGGTTCAAACACATCATAAAATCATTTGAGAGCACTGGAAAGGGACTAATGCAGATGATGTCTATGACAAGGCAGCCACATCCAAGTAAGCTTCATATTCACCCTGGCCCAATTAATAGGACAGGAAATAGAGCAAGCAGCAGTTCCACTGAGCTGAAGGGACAGAGTAGTGTTCAAAGCTGCTAATGTGGCCAGGCTGTGGTGGTAAAATCCCAGAGAGAACTGCAGAGAAGCAAACCCAGAACTCTCCCCTTGAGATGTTTGCTAACTGCTAAGCTGAGCAAGCACAGGCAGAGGCTGCAAGAAAAGGAAGAGAAGGCAGCAGTTGGGAGGCTGAAGAGCTGTGATAAGGTCTTTGCAACACCCTGCTACTGAAGAGAGTGGTAGGAGGCCCACCCAGGTGGGATAGAAACACCCAAACTTCTAGCTGAGACCCCCAAAAGACTACAACCTGGTAATAAAGGCAAAAAGGAAACAAACTAACCTTAATAAAGCTTCAAACCTAGCTTGACAGGATTAAGGGGATTCACCTGCATTCTGTCTGCCTCCATTTTAGGAGAACATAAAATAATCCAGAGCCTCATAAAGTTAATAACCAATATGCTAAAATAGGACAAAAAAAGGGAATAATAAAAAAATACTTTATTCTTCCCTTCTCCCAAAAGCAATAAAAGTGAAACAAAAGGTAGAAATAGAAACAAATAAGAAAATAGATTTACACATAAATATTTTGCTGATTATATTAAATGTTTTGCTTGTTTTTGGTTGAGATTGGGTCTTGCTCTGTTGCCCAGGTTGGTCTCAAAGTCATGGGCCCAAGTGCTTTTCTTGCCTCAGCCCTCCAAATAGCTGGACTTTAGATAAACACACCATGCACGCCTTTAACTACATTAAATGTTAATGGATTATCAATTAAAAGACCAAAATTTCTTTTGGATATGAAAGAAAACTCTATATGTTGTTTGGAAGAGATTCAACTTAAATATAAGGAAACAAAGTCATAAAGAAAAAGAATGGAAAAAATAAGCCACATGAAGCAAAAAGAAAGTTAGTATGCTACATTAATAGCAGACAATATAGCCTTTGAGGCAAGAAATATTTCTAGAAATAGAGGGACATCTCATAGTGATACAGGATCAATTAATGGTAAAATCAAACAGTCTAAGTTTGCATGCAATTAAAATCTTGTAATATGTAAATAATTTGTGAAAAAATAGCATAGTTTGAATATATATTAGGCAAAATGGACAAAACTAAAGGAAAATTTGATAAATCCACAATCATGATTGGAAATTTTAGCACTCTTTCAATATCTGTGGAATAAATGACCAATAATCAGTAAGGATGAAGAACATTTGAATAAGGCAGTTGACCTAATTGAAATAGATAGAATACTATACTCAACAACTGCAAAATAGACATTGTTTTCAGTAGCACATGAACACTTGTCAAAATGGACCATACCATAAAGCAGGTCTCACAAATTTTAAATCATACAAAGTATGTTCTTTGACGATAATGGAACCAAACTAGAAATGAATAAGAAAAAGATAACTAAAAAACTCCCATCAAATGTTTGGAAATTGGGCTGGGGCTGTAGCTCAATGGTACAGTGCTTGCCTAGCGAGAATGAGTCACTGGGTTCAATCCACAGGACCACATAAAAATAAACAAATAAAATAAAGGCATTATGTCCATCTACAACTACAAAAATTTTTTTAATGTTTGGAAATTAAGCAACACAATTTTCAATAGTCTGTAGGGCTGAAAAGAAATTGCAGTGAAATCAGAAAAAAAAACTTAAACTAAATAATAATGAAAACATGACATATTAAAACATCTGGATACAGGGGTGTTAATGACCCACATGGTCTAAACTTTGATCTTAAGAAGCTAGCAAAAGAACAGCAAACTAAACCCAAAGGAATTAGAAGGAAAGCAATAATAAAGATAAGAGCAGACATCTTTGAAATAGAAAGAAAATATGCAATAAGGAAAGCCTACAAATTCTGAAAGAGATCTCAAGGGCCTTCCTTTACTTCTTAATAAAGGTTTGTTTAAAGTCTTCCTTCTTAATCTATGTACATTTTATTTCTTTGTCTTACACAACTGTCTATGACTTCTTGTAGATTGTAGAATAGGAATAGCAGGAAAGCCTGTCCTTGCCTTTATCCTGATATTAAAGGGGAAGCATACAGATTATCATCATTAATTATGATGTCATCTGTAAGTTCTTTGGGTAGATGTTCTTTATCAAGTTGAGAAAGTTCCCCTATGTTTCTAGTCTGCTGAGAATTTTTATCATAATATGGGTGTTGCATTTTGTCAAATGATTTTTCTCCATCAATTGATATGATCATGTAATTTTTCTTCTTTAGCCTGTGGGTGTGATGCATTATATTAACTAATTTTCAAATGTTGAACCAGCTATGCATAATTGGTATAAAATCTCACTTCTCCACAGTATATAATTCTTTTTATACATTGTTGGATTTTTATTTGCTAATAGTTTGAGAATTTTTGCATTTATGTTCATGAAAGATATTGGTTTGTAGTTTTTCTTTCTTGTAATATCTTTATCTGGCTTTGGTATTAGGGTAATACCAGTTTCATAGAACAAGTTATAAATTAAAGGTTTGTGTTTTAAAGTCTCCTGTGCCTTTGTTATGCCAGTGGTTAGTCTTTGTGAGACCTGAAGGATCTTAGTTGGGCTCTTCAACTAGATCTAGAAGGGCTAGAAGGAAGGGAGCAGAAAGTTGTAAAATAAAAAGCCTGATGCCAGGGATTAAAGAGGGTAATTATCCCTGGGGGTGTAGCTCAGTGGTAGAGCACTTGTCTAGTTTGTATGAGGCCCTGGGTTTAATTTCCAGTATGAAAAAAAAAAAGCTCCACAAGAGTAGCTACGAGGGTTTCCTCCCTTACCAGGTGAAAATCTAGTTGGAAAGGTTACATATGCCCTTATGAATATTAAATTAATAATGAAAATATTATGGTAATTGACCCAAAACACCTTAGAGTCAGTAGATGATGTAAAATTTGAGAAAAGGATGTCTGAAATTTCTTCTGCTAAACCAAGTTTTCTCTTTCTATAAATCTTCTTCCACCTAGGTGGCTGAGGGTGGGAGCAATGAACACTGCCACAGTTAGACTAAAAGAGGCAGCATTTTATGCTCAGAAAAACACTCTTAAGTTTCTAGGCACATTATTGTATCCAAGGTTGACAAAGCATACCTTTGTAATATGTAGACAGAAAATGCAGGAGCCCTGTTTGGGGAGATAGCTAAGATTGCGGTTGACTACGGGCCATAGACATTTTTGGGCATTGTCGCCTTCCGTAGTCTCACGGGACTTGGCCCAGGATCTCGAGAGATTTGAGCAGTGACTCAGCAGATCGACATTTTTGGGCATTGTTGCCTTCTGTAGTCTCACGGGACTTGGCCCAGGATCTCGAGAGATTTGAGAGTGACTCAGCAGATTGAGCAAGCGCCATTCCTGCTCGGGCGCATGGGATGAGACCAGAGAGAGAAAGGACAGGGTTATCGCTATTCTATAGATATATTGTAGTTTCTTGTAAGAGTAGGTACCTTGGTTTCTTGTGAGAGTGTGTATGTAGTGTTAGAAATTACAAGAGACAGAGACAGAAAGATTAAAGAATTTTTTTCGTCTCCATCCTGTCTACAGGGTAATCTTAACCCTAAAAGAAATCATCAAAAAGTACAGGGTAAGCTTAACCCTAAAAGAAATCATTATCATATAGGAAAAAGACATTTTTCTTTGGGGCCACTGAGAAAATAATTTTGAAAATACCATGGCTTTCTGATAAGCCAGTGTGGGTCCCTCAGTGGCCCCTATCTAAAGAGAAGTTACAAGCGGCCCACCTACTAGTTAAGGAACAATTAAAAGCAGGACATATAGAACCTTCCACCTCTCCCTGGAATTCCCCCATATTTGTGATCAAGAAAAAATCAGGAAAATGGCGATTATTACATGATCTTAGACAAATTAATAAAACCATGCAAGTCATGGGCCCTACTCAACCTGGACTTCCGAATCCTATAGCTATTCCAAAAAATTTCCATGTTATTAGTCTTGATATAAAGGGTTGCTTCTTTTCTATTCCCCTACATCCTCTGGATGCCCCCAGGTTTGCTTTTTCCGTTCCTTCTATGAACAATAATGGCCCTGATCAGAGATATCAATGGAAGGTTTTGCCGCAGGGAATGGCTAATAGCCCCACCATATGCCAAATATATGTGGACAAGGCTATCCAACCCATTAAAAATAAATATCCAAACCTCATGTGTCTACATTACATGGATGATATTTTACTGGCCCACCCTAATCAAAAAATCTTATTTAATATATTCAGTGACGTGGTAGAAAATTTTAAAAAAATACAGATTATATATAGCAGAAGAAAAAGTTCAAACCAGATCTCCCATATTATATTTAGGATTTAAAATCATGGATACTTTTGTTAGACCCCCCAAAATTTTAATAAATAAAGAACATTTAACCACCCTCAATGATTTCCAAAAACTACTGGGAGACATTAATTGGCTTCGCCCTACACTAAACCTCACTACTGGCCAATTAAAACCTTTATTTGATATCCTTCGAGGGACCCTGATCCATCCTCACCGCGAACATTGACTCCTGATGCTAGGAAAGCTTTAAAGGTAGTAGAAAAAGCCATCGAAGGAGCTCATTGTGACAGATTTGATTTAACTCAACCGCTGATATTGATTATTATTTCTTCACAATATACACCAACAGGAGTATTTTGGCAACAAGGGCCTTTATTATGGATACATTTGCCTGTCTCTCCTAAGAGCATAATTGAGTCATATACCTCCATGGTGGCTAAACTTATTTTTCAAGGACTTAAAACTTCTATTAAAATATTTGGCATTCACCCTGCTACTATTATTACTCCCTATTCATCGTCACAGATTGAATATTTATGCTTCAATGATAATGACTGGGCTATAGCTAGATGCTCTACCTCTGCAAATTTTGATAATCACCTTCCTAAGTCTCCTATATTATCTTTTTGTATTAATCATCCTATTATATTTCCACAGGTAATAAAAAATCAGCCTATTCCTAAGGCATTTAATGTATTTACAGATGGGTCCTCAAATGGTACTGCTGCAGTAGTCACTACAAAAGAAAATATGACTTACATAACTGCACACAAATCAGCTCAACTAGTGGAATTGGAAGCTGTGGTAAGAGCTCTGGAAAATTTTAGAGACCAGCCCATAAACATTTTTTCAGATAGCCACTATATTTTTCAGATAGCCGTCCCAAAATTAGAGTTAGCAGGACCAATAGCACCTCATACTCCAGCCTTTAAATTGTTTTATCAAATACAAAAACTTTTGTGGGCAAGAAAAGAACCTCTATTCGTAGGCCATATTAGAGCACATACTAATTTGCCTGGCCCCCTCCATGAAGGTAATCAAAAGGCAGATGAACTTACAAAAACAATATTTATACTTTCAGCGCTACAACAAGCTACTTTATTTCATTCCCAGTTTCATGTCAACAGCACCACCTTGCAACATAGGTTTAAAATCACAAAGGAGCAAGCCAGAACAATTGTAAAAGATTGTAAATCTTGTATGACACATTTGCCCAATCCTCATTTTGGTGTAAACCCTAGAGGATTAATGCCCAATCATTTGTGGCAGATGGATGTTACTCATGAGCCAAGCTTTGGAAAATTGCGATTTATTCATGTAACCATAGATACATGCTCAGGCATGATTTTTGCTTCCTTACATTCCGGAGGAAAAAAAAAAGTTAAAGATGTCACATCTCATTGTTTACAAGCTTTTGCTGCATTGGGCATCCCCAAAATGCTTAAAACAGATAATGGTTCCGCTTATACGTCCTCATCTTTCAAACAGTTTTGCGCAAAATTCAACATTTCCCATAAAACAGGCATCCCATACAATCCTCAGGGTCAGGGCATTATTGAAAGAGCAAACCGCACACTAAAAGTTATGTTGTTAAAACAGAAAGAAGGAAACTGGAAAAATCCTAAGGACAGATTGGCAGTTGCCCTGTTTACTTTAAATTTTTTATCTTTAGACTCTGATGGTTATTCTGCTGGAGACAGACGTTGGAACCCACACCAACGACATAAACCCTTGGTTTACTGGAAGGATGTTCTTTCAGGTACATGGAAGGGTCCAGATCCAGTATTAATTTGGGGGAGAGGATCTGTTTGTGTTTTTCCAAAGCATGAATCCTCTCCAATATGGATACCATCTAGATTAATAAAACAGGTACCACATCAAAATGATCAAGATGTAGTTGTTGAGGAATCAAGATTAATAAAAAAGGTACAAAATCAAGAGGACCATGATGAAGATATGGAATGATTCCCTTAAAAGAGTCCTTCAAAATATGTCACAACTTAAGGGTTATTCCTCCCGGCTGGGACGAAGAGATCTCTCTTTAGTGTGCACACAATTATATATATATATATTTTACTTTTTATATATGTGTTTATGTCTGTGTATTTGACTAATTTTCATGTTAATGTGACGTCACAAATATATGTTTGTATGTGCGTCTGTCTGTCCAGTGTGACATCAAAAATAACAAAGCACTTGTGAAATATATATATATATATATATATATATATATGGATCCAAATAACTCTAATTCATTTAAGTTTAAGAGTATTCAAATTGGGTAAATAATTTAATAAGTGAAGGTACCTTCAATTTTGTTTTATAGGTGTCCCAGGGACTTCTTTTTAGCAAAAAATATGACTAGTGCTGTATAACCTGATATTTTGGTGTTTTGACATGAGGTTGCTTATTTGTTATTAACTTCATTTGTTTAATAAATGATTAATTTCAATTATTTCAACAGGTAAAGGACTGCTGTGTATGCAGAAACTCGAGAGTTCCAGCTAACAAATTATTTCTCCAAAGTGCTTTTAGTTTTTCTTTAATCTATCTTTAATGCAGTAATTACCCTCAGTCTTTCTTTGTTTTGTTCTAAATATGATATTTTGCCAGCTCATGTTTGTGGGAGCTCAGGCTGCAATGTGTGTGAGTAGAAATCAACTTATTTTTCTAATCTAATAATTCTATTTTTTAGTTTGACAACTCGCCTCTTGACTCAGTGCTGGAATAGCACTGCCTTTCCTTTAATAATTGATGCTTGAGTCTCTAGGTAGTGGGCCCTGAAGATTTGCCGGTGGCATTGTCTATACATAAAAAAGACGGCTGCTTCTACAGCTGCAGGGATCGCGGTCGCTGCAAGCATCCCTGCTGCTCAAATGTCAAACAACCTCACCAGCAGTGTGGCCTCTGCTCTGCATGCATGGGGCATCCTAGATCTACGTGTTATAACAAGTGGACATTTTGATCTTTCATTGTTTGGGACTTCATGGGACAGTACCTTGCGGGTATTTGTTTAGAGAACTCACTGTGTTACTTGATAGAACTTAGGGCAGCTGATTTATTTAAAGAATTTGATATGCTATGCAATTTGGCTCGTTACCAAAAGGCTTGTTGCCTTAAAGCCGCAGCATCTCCTCCCAATTGGATGGCTGTTAGTCATCTTACACAGTCGATCCTAAAGGGCTCCATTGGATGGCTGGTTAGCCAATGACGGGTAAGATCCCCAGAGGGGGACAACCTAAGACAGGCACAGTCGCACAGGACAGTCTCATGTGGCTGACCTAAGACAGGAGTCAAGGGCACAGCCTTGATTATCGGATGATGGGTAAGAATGTTGGTTGCACATAGACGTCCTAGAGCATCCCCTCTTTTAAAACAAAAGGGGGGAAATGCAGGAGCCCTGTTTGGGGAGATAGCTAAGATTGCGGTTGACTACGGGCCATAGACATTTTTGGGCATTGTCGCCTTCCGTAGTCTCACGGGACTTGGCCCAGGATCTCGAGAGATTTGAGGAGTGACTCAGCAGATCGAGCAAGCACCATTCCTGCTCTGGCGCATGGGATGAGACCAGAGAGAGAAAGGACAGGGTTATCGCTATTGTATAGATATATTGTAGTTTCTTGTAAGAGTAGGTGCCTTGGTTTCTTGTGAGAGTGTGTATGTAGTGTTAGAAATTACAAGAGACAGAGACAGAAAGATTAAAGAATTTTTTCATCTCCATCCTGTCTCCGGACTCCTTCCCGCGGCGCTGCCGTTCCAGGCTGCAATCCCTTTCCGGCGGCAACAAGTAAGCTTTGCAGAAAGAATTTAAGTTCACATCTTTTTAATGCCAGAACCTATGCTTTTACTATTGTGACCTTAAAAAAAGAAAAAAGTGTTCTTTGTGCTTTTTGTTGTTTTACAAGAGTTGTGAGTAGGATGAGTAAGAAAAACGGTGTTTGAGATTGTCTTGCTTAGGCATCCAATTTCCTATTACTGTTGAATAATTTACCTTCACTTTTTATTTCTTTTTAAATTTTTTTTCTCCCTTTAAATGTGTCTCTTAAGGTGGTTTTTACTTGTTTTGTTTTGGCACTTTCATACTGGAGACTTTCCTAAGATTTTGACTGCTACATATATAAAAAAGTAAATCACTAAAAATTAGCTAGAAGCTCTGAGTACCAGGATGAGGTTTGGGGATTTAATTGTGTGGTGACTTGCTAAGACAATTCCTTAAGAAACCCACATTAGATGTCTGTAGGTCTTTTCTCTTAGATTCAACATATTACTCACTCTGACTCTTCTGATTTCATCCCTGGGGGATATGATCATGGCTGCAAATATTCTACAATCTGGAGACAGGAAGCCGTAGAGAACATACAATATTCATTAAATAAACTGTCCTTAATCCTGTCATTCTTTGTATTTGTAATATTTCTTATCCTCCCTAGATTCAGTCCCCCAGTTCAGAGAATGATGTTTTTCACCCTCCAAATAATAAACATTTTGGGACTTTTGTTTTTTTCCATCAGTAAAGAAAGGTGAAAAGGATGGGAGTATCTGAAAGTCTAACTTGTTCTTCAGTGGATTTCCATCTAGTTCTGTCATTGCTCCCCTTCTTGACCCACTGCTTAAAGTATGTGGTATTACTACTTCCAAACCC
>JAKELJ010000970.1:0-12844 GCA_025594165.1 Tamias sibiricus
TCTCTGTCATTTGAATCTCCTTAGCAGTTCCCTTGCTCTGTAGAATTCATTTATCAAATTCCTTGTAGATATAGCTCATTTTATGCTTCCCTTATAAAGTATCCTCTCCAAAAGTCCATATCCAGCTTATTGCATTTTTATTTTGTCTGTTGACCATGTGAATAACTAAAATAATGAAAAAATACCCTCAACATCAGCATCTCCTGATCTGATGCACTGAACATGTGCTGGCTTAAAGTTAGCAGCTCTCAGAACTCCCCTTTGGACTTGTCAAGGTGCATGAGTCCACCGTCTATGGTATATATTCTTTTTCCATTTTGGGGGATTTTATTTTATCTTTCATTCAACAACTTAAAGAGTCATCTCCCAACTAAAAGAGAACATCAATATCAATTTTTATTCCCTTCATCTTCAATGCTACAGATGATGACTCCATATATTTCCAGGATGGAAGAATATTTAGAAATCCATGTGGAAGAAAAGAACCTTTAGAGGGATGAAATCTATTTTCAAGATAGTCATGGCAACACTGTAATAATATTTTATTTCTTTTTCTGCTTATAAGTAAAGTTGTCCCTTTTAATAATGGCCTTGTCATTTTTTTCCTTCAAACAACAGTTTAAGTAAAATAATGTTGTTTGTTTTTCTTTCAATTTGTATATTCCTATTTCTGAAAAGATCTTAAAATCTAGGAATAAGAAGTAAGAAGTCTCCACTAAAAGTCAAGGAGAACTTGAGATGGTTTGGTTTTATTCCAGAATTGAAGTGTGATTTCAGTGCTTCCATTGAACTAAACTAAAAACTCTCAACTGAATATAAAAGAATCCATAGGTTTGTGAAAATGTGACAAGTGAACACTGTAAGTGCTCAGTCTGACAGGTGAAGTTATAACAATTGCATGACCCTCACTTTGGTGTCATTGGGAGGCTATTTTAGCAGCTTTGTGCAGACTGTAGGCATGACAATCGACCCTTACATTGAACTATTCCTGCTTTGTTTCAACTTTGAGTGAATATTACATCTGCACCTTTATGTAAAAATGAACCCATATTTTATTTGTATTTTCTCCACCTTAAAGCAGTACAATTTTTTTTTTTATTTAACTCAACTCAGTAACAGACTCTCTGTAAAATGTGTATTCTTTTTGAGGTCTCAACGGGGAGAGTTTTATTTACAATAGCCTTCTAAGCAAGCCTTTCCAACAAAAACACATACTGCACAAGCAAAGGGGAAAAGATTTCTATATTTTGATTGCTTGCAACATGAGGTTATGCCATCAACAGGTGAGGCACCGAGTTCTTTGATAATATGTAATGGTAAAGGAAGCTCTTACATTTTTAGTTATTGTAGTAATTTTTGACCCTGAAGTTTTGCACCATCTATCATGAAGAGGCTTAGTTCTGTAAATTATCCCAGTAGCTTTTGCTGAATGATTAGCATACACCCAGAAACTGTACAAAGCAGTATTTGGTTTTGGTCGGCCTCATTTGGGCAACCTCTTACAGCGCTGTGATTCAGTGATCACGTGGTGTTTTAGCTTATTGCATTCCATCAAGTGCAAAGGAGAATTAATGGGTGAGCCAGAGGTATTTTCCAACCCGCATAGCTCTGCTGTTGGAACTTGTGTGTTCCATCCTGGCCTGGATTAGCTATGACACACAGCTATGACTTATTGCTCCAGGCGACTCGTGTGTTACCCGCAGCCTCAGGTGGCAAGCCAGCCTGACTCAGGCCTGGGCAGGTGCTTGGGATCTCTCTGCTCCTTTCAGTGCACCTCTTCAGGGCAATGCCAGGAAAGATATGCTATCTGAGAACATTAGGAAAGCTGTCACTCCTCACAGCTCGGCATTGCTGGGAAGATCAAGTTCCCTCCCCTGATCAAGAACACCTGCTGGTTCTACAGGCATCTTCAGGGTGATTGTATGAGTCACAGTGAAGCTTCAGGCTTCACCTGGTGAGAGATCATGCAGGCGTCATCTCTTGGAGCTGGAAGACACCCTGGGGCCTTGAATATAACTCTTCTCAGATGCAGCATCCCTCTTTGACATCTTGCCAGGCAGTGCCAAAGTGCTTATTTGAAATATAGGTGCAGAACCAAGTGCTTGATATCATTGCTGCTGTTGATAATTGTGTCATTAAAACTCTAGGGGTGCCACACACATGCATTCTCTGGAATTGAGTGCCACAGTCCATGGGACTCTACCTGATGTCTCTGACTAACATTCTCTTATAAATGTGAGAAGTTCATCAAGAAGAGGTTTCTATCTGAGTTGAAGATCATCTACTTCCACCATCTAAGTGAACTTAGGGAGTGCCCATGGTCAAGTTCTGAATTCCATAAAATAATTATTTTTATGTTTGAAACAATCTTAAGGGCTAAACAAGTGCTTTTCTAGTGTTGTGAGTATCTTGTAGATACTCAAAACATTATTCCTTCTATCAATTTAACCACGAGAATGGCAATTCTTCATTATTTGAGTTGAATGAACTCTACTGTCTTATAGCTACCCCACATTGGTCCTAGGGTTGCTCTCTAGGTTTTGTCATGGTCAGTAGACATACTGCATAAGAAAGTTGTTAAGGATCTGCTCTGGAAAGAAAGTAAAGTAATTTAGGGGAGATGGGGGTAAGGAAAGGAACCAAGCAAGATTCAAGCAGAGATACAGACTGACTGATACATGGGTGACTGGGAGGCAGAGGCAGTCGACAAGCATTTGCCTCCAAGGCAAGGAGCTAGACTTACTTTCTCCTGTGGACTTAGGTATAGCTGGGACAATTCAACTCCCAGACCCTTCCCATTCTGCCTCATGACTCCAGTAGCCTGAAGACAGTCCTCTGAAGAAAGCCACCAGTCTGGTGAAAGGGGTAAATCACTTCACCTATTGTATTTCTAGATGCAAGTCAGTTTTTCACTTCTGTAATAGAAAATTATTCATGTATTTTTACATCATTTGTTTTTCCTGACCAGTATTTAAAACAAAAAAGATATTCTGAAAAATGATCAATGAATATTTTAGGAACAGAGTCCCAACAGCATGCCTAAATATTACATTGCATATGGAAATAAAAGAATCAAATGTAAAAAAAAAAAAAAAAAAAAAATCTACCAGTAGGTTTAGAAGCTGCCCACAGGATGAATATGCAAAGCTAGTAAGAGTGAGTTGAGTGCACTTTAATGTCTATGCCCATACCAGGGCCACACAGGCTCATCTAACACCACTTCAGTGATCTGAGTGTGGTTCTTGTTTTGAGATACAGTCTCCTGTTTGACAATACTTTTATGTGCACGAACTTAAAATGAAGATATTCCAGACTCCTTTCATTTATCATATATATAACTGGCTTTCCTTTAAGACTCTCTCAACTTAGCTTGCTTAAGATCCGAATCCAAACCTATACTCTCTGAAAGCACTATGAGCTCTGTACAAGAGTCATCTTGTTGGGTTTATGAAATGGAAATCCTTTGATTTATGGGTATTCATTTTATATCCAGCTACATTGCTGAATTCATTTATTAGATTTAGAAGATTTCTGGTGGAATATTTTGGATCTTCTATGTATAGAATCATATCGTCTGCAAATAATGATAATTTGAGTTCTTCTTTTCCTATCCGTATCCCTTTCATTTCTTCGTCTGTCTAATTGCTCTGGCTAGGGCTTCAAGAACTATGTTAAATAGAAGTGGTGAGAGAGGGCATCCCTGTCTTGTTCCATTTTTTAGAGGGAATGTTTTCAATTTTTCTCCATTTAGGATGATGTTGGCCTGGGGCTTAGCATAGATGGCCTTTACGATGTTGTGGTATGTTCCTGTTATACCTATTTTATCTAGAATTTTGAACATGAAGGGATGTTGTATTTTGTCAAATGCTTTCTCTGCATCTATTGAGATGATCATGTGATTTTTATCTTTGAGCCTGTTGATGTGATGAATTACATTTATTGATTTCCTTATATTGAACCAACCTTGCATTCCTGGAATGAAGCCCATTTGATCATGATGCACTATCTTCTTGATATGTTTTTGTATTTGATTTGCCAGAATTTTATTGAGAGTTTTTGCATCTATATTCGTTAGAGATATTGGTCTGAAGTTTTCTTTCTTTGATTTGTCTCCATCTGGTTTTGGAATCAGGGTGATATTGGCCTCATAGAATGAGCCTGGGAGTGTTCTCTCTTTTTCTATTTCATGAAATAGTTTTGAGAGGTATTGGTGTTAGTTTCTTCTTTAAAGGTTTTGTAGAACTTAGCTGTGTATCCATCTGGTCCTGGGCTTTTCTTGGTTGGTAAATTTTTTTTTATGGCATCCTCTATTTCTTTGCTTGAAATTGACCTATTTAAATTGTGTATACCATCTTGATTTAGTTTAGGCATGTCATATGCCTCTAGAAATATGTTGATGCCTTCTTTATTTTCTATTTTATTGGAGTATAAATTTTCAAAATAATTTCTAATTATCTTCTGTATTTCTGTAGTGTCCGTCATGATATTTCCTTTTTCATCGAAATCCTTTTGATCTCCAAGCGCCAGTCTCATCATTGAGGGTGATGGTAGAGAAGGCACCGACTGGAACTGCTGCAGAGCGTCTGGGTAGATTTCACCATAACTGCTGGATTTCTTTTTTTTTTTTTTGTTTGTTTGTTTTTGTTTTTATAAATATACTGGGGAGTGAATCCAGGGGCACTTAAACCACTGAACCGCATTCCCAAACTTTTTCATATTTTATTTAGAGATAGGGTCTCATTGAGTTACTTAGGGCCTTGCTAAGTTGCTGAGGCTGGCTTTGAACTTGGGATCCTCCTACTTTAGCCTCCCGAGCTGCTGGAATTACAGGTGGGCACCACTTTGTTTTTGCTAAGCTGTGGGTTCTATTCTAAGGCTACACAGGGTAATTAATGACTTCACTCTCCCAGTGTTCTGAAAGAAAATTAATTTTCTCTAACTCTGTAAGTAAATATATATTGCATGACCCTTTAAGAACAGAGAGGAAATTTCCTATAAGATCAAATTATCATTATGGTGCTTGTTTTTTCTTCCCTAAGGTGTTAATAATTACTATAATATACATTCTTCTGGTTCTGAAGAAGCTATGCATGGTTCTGAAAAGCAAATTAGGTTTCTTTGGCCATACAAATGTCCTCAGTGGGAGGCCTTGCCCACAGCACATCAAGGACAGGAGTGTACAGGATTCCTATAGGAAGAAAAGCAAATTCCCAGAAAGATAATCAGATCCAGCAAGGGGTATCAAAGTAAGAGAATAAAGTTCTTGTCACATCTGCCTTTTGTTTGGTTATTTTGTTGCCCTGTTGTCTTCTCTGCCTGAGCTCAATTCCTTCTGGTCTCAGTAGGCTGACTTCTTTCCTGAATTCTGTGTAAAGGTGTCCTAACAAGCCACAATTGAATAGTCACACAGACATATTACTTATCACTACCATATGTGTGTATGTGTGTGTGTGTGTATAAAAACTAAACCTTCCTTTAGGCCTCATGATCCTTGAGTTTCTAAAAAGATATAAAGTAGATTATTAGGGTGAACAAGGCATAGAATAAGACACTTTGTGCTCTTTACAATAAAAGCAGAAAAACAAATACATTTATGGTTAAGAAACTGCCCTGGTTAAAGCGAGATTCTGGTGTCACCTGTATGGCCTTGGGTAGCTAGTGCCATTCCCTTGGGCTTCAGTGTCCTGGTCTGTGCAAGTTCAGTGAAGTTCCTAGGAGTTGTCTTCCTGCAGTGCTTTGCAAGAAGACAGTGATTTGCACGTGTTTTGCACATGCCCATTGATGTCTCTACAGTGCTCAAAGAAGAGGCAGTCTATTAGTGTGATAAATAGGACCCTACTGAAAACTGAAAACACTGTGATGTTATGAGATATATATTGATATTATGAGATGTATATTGATTTTTATCCATGGTTCCTAGCTCAGAGGAAGTGCAAAGAAACTAAAGTTACTCTTTCCCAAGGCTAGATTAGATCAGAACTCTAGTCTTTCCTGCCTTTCTGCCTTGGAACTGGCCATAAAGAAAAATTTTAAGATTCCTCATTCCTGAAGGGGGTCCTGCCTCATACCCCGGAGAAAGGAACGGTGCAAGGTGTAAGAGCCTTTAATGAGGAAGTAGCTAAGATGGCGGCTGGCTGAGAGCCAAGAGGAGGCGTTTACTTGTTTACACCTGACCTTAATGAATTTGACTAAGAATCTTTCTGTGCCACACCTGTACACGTGTATGCTTAATGGGTGAAGAGTATTTAATGAGGCCGGGGGCATCAGATAGGAGAGAGAAGAAGATAGAGAAGAAGAAGAAGCAAGAATAAAGAAACCACTCATTCCCAGTCTGCCTCCAATTTCTTTCCCGCGGTATTGTTGCTGTAGGCGGCAACAAGTGGTGGCCCATATAGGGGGAATCGGCACTGGCAGGTAAGAGAACTGAGGAACCTCGCAGGAGTTTCTAGTCAGAGCGGTTAAGGGCGAGGGAAAATGGGTTTGAAAATGTCAAGGATCCGAATTGTCAAGGCTATTGAAGATTTGTTATACATAGTTAAAGAATGCCTGCTCTCAACTAGACCTGGGGTTCAGGAAAGTGTTACTGAGTCAGTTAGGACCAGTGAGGGTAGTATTAGTAAGGAGGAATTAAGTGAAAGTGATCTTGAGAGCACAGTCTCTGATAAAATGAGCAAAAGGGAATTGAAAAGGACCAAGATAGAGGACTGTCAAGTGGAGGAACCACTTGTGCCTCTGCTCCCCCATGGGATGAATCAATTGTAGAGATTATTAGGGGTCTTTCTAGGCGCTTGTGTGCCCTTGAGTGTCAAGGTTCGCGGGAACTGTGGGATCTGCCAGTGTTTGAAGATCAAAATGAACAAAGATACCATCAATATCTAGATTTCAAAATTATAAAAAATTTTAAAGAAGCAACAGTGACATATGGGCCCCAAGCTCCTTTCACTATAAGCATGTTAGAATCTCTTAGTACTTTGAATTTAACTCCTACAGGTTGGAAAGGCTTATGTAAGGCAGTATTGAGCAGGGGACAGTATTTGGTTTGGATTTCACAATTTCAAGAGTTCTGTGTTGAAACAGCTCGAAGAAATGTGGCTGCAGGATTTGCAGATCATAACATAGACATGTTAACTGGAGAAGGGCAATATGCTGATTTATAGGTTCAGATTCAGTACAATCCTGGAGTTTTATGCTCAAATATATGCTGCAACTGTTAAGGCATGGAAATCATTACAAGGATCTGGTGACTTACAGGGTAGCTTGTCTAAAGTAATTCAGGGACCCAATGAGCCATATGCCGAATTTGTTGATCGTCTTTTACAGACAGCAAGTAGGGTTTTTGGAGATGTTGATCAAGCCATGCCATTAGTTGTTTAGCTGGCATATGAAAATGCCAACAAATATTGTCAAGACACTATCAGAACTTGGAAATCTAAAAAGGACCTTTCTGTTTATATAAAGCTTTGCAGGGACATAAATGATGCATTTATTACAGGTAGTGTAATCGCAGCAGACATGAGAGGTGCTTCTCCTCTTAATTTTACAAGAAGGGTTCGACCTAAAAAATTATTATCAGTATAGTCAACCAGGTTATTTTAGGAAACAATATCCCCAAAGAAGGCGAGAGACAATAGAAATAAAACCAAGCTCGTTTCGTGCCCCAGGCCTCTGCCCCAGGTGTAAAAAAGGAAACCATTGGGCTAGTGAGTGCAGATCCCAAACTGATATTTATGGTAACATTTTGTCTGGCAATTCAAAAAACGGGGCACGGGGCCCAATGCCTCGGGCCCACAAATATACAAGGCATTAGAGAAGGAGTATTCTCAAACATCTATCCAGATGATTCCTCGACACAATCCCTTTTACCCATTAACTCCCTTGTCAGAGGGACAAAAGGAAGTGCAGGGCTGGACCTCTGTTCCACCGCCCGAATAGTGCTAACACCTGAGATGGGGGTTCAACTGATTCCCACTGGAGTCAGGGGACCTCTTCCCTTAGGGACTGTAGGAATTATCCTGGGGCGAAGTTCTAAAAGCTTATCCGGACTTCAAGTTATTCCAGGTGTGAGAGATTCTGACTATGAAGGAGAAATCAAGATTATGCTCAGTTCACCTTGAGGCATTAGCTCTATTAACCAAGGTGATAGAATTGCTCAGCTGCTTATTCTTCCCAGTCTACATGACTCATTTAAGTGTATGCCTCAAAATAGGAAGAATAGGGGATTTGGTTCCACTGGCTCCGGATCTATGGCTTGCTGGGTTCAGGATTGTTCACAGAGGCCTATGTAAAAATAAAAATTCAGGGAATAGAGATGGAAGGGTTTAATTGACACTGGGGCTGACTCTTCTATTATTAATTCCCAACAATGGCCCAAACATTGGCCTTTACAGAAGGCTTCAACTAGTTTGAGAGGCTTAGGATATTCTGATAACCCAGAACAAGTGCAACAGTTTTAAAGTGGGAGGATGATGAAGGGCATCAAGGAACATTTCAGCCTTATGTTCTGTCCAGCTTTCCAGTTACTTTATGGGGAAGAGATATATTAAAACAAATGGGAGTACACCTCGCAACCAAGCCTATAGGTGTTACAAATAAAAGCTAGAGTCTCATGGAAAAACAGGGATATATTCCAGGTAAAGGACTAGGAAAAAATCTACAAGGTGATCCTAACCCTATTGAGCTTAAAGGAAATCATCATCAAGAAGGTATAGGATATTTTTTTTTAGGGGCCACTGAGAAAACAATTTTGAAAATACCATGGCTTTCTGATAAAGCCAGTTTGGGTCCCTCAGTGGCCCCTATCTAGAGCAAAATTGCAAGCGGCCCACTTACTAGTCCAAGAACAACTAGAGGCAGGACATATAGAACCTTCTACCTCTCCCTGGAATTCCCCCATATGCGTGATTAGGAAAAAATCAGGAAAATGGCTATTGTTACATGATCTTAGAGAAATCAATAAAACTATGCAAATTATGGGCCCTACCTAACCTGAGCTTCCTAATCCTATAGCTATTCCTAAAAAATTTCCATCTTATAGCCATTGACATAAAAGATTTTTTTTTTTTTTTCCATTCCTTTACATCCTTTGGATGCCCCCAGCTTTGCTTTTTCAGTTCCCTCTATTAATAATGATGGACCTGACCAAAGATTTCAGTGGAAAGTTTTACCCTGGGATATGGCTAATAGCCCCACTATGTGTCAAATCTATGTAGATAAAGTTATTCAGCCTATCAAGAACAAATACCTGGAGCTTATGTGCCTCCATTATATGGATGATGTTTTGCTTGCTCATCCTAATCAAGAAGTCTTATTCACCATATTTAGCGATATATCAGAAAACTTGAAACGATATGGACTAAACATTGCTGAAGAAAAGGTTCAAACTAGATCTCCAATATTATATCTAGGATTCCAAATTATGGATACTTTTATTAGGCCTCAAAAAATCTTAATAAATAAGGAACATCTAGCTACTCTTAATGATTTTCAAAAATTGCTAGGAGACATTAATTGGCTTCGCTCTACACTAGGCCTCACTACTGGCCAATTAAGACCCTTATTTGATATCCTTCACAGGAACCCTGATCCATCTTCACCGCAAACATTGACTCCTGATGCTAGGGAAGATTTAAAGTTGGTAGAAAAAGGCCATAAGGGATCCCATTGTGATAGAATTGATTTTACTTGACCGCTGATATTGATCATTATTTCTTCACAATATACACCCACAGGAGTATTTTGGCAACAGGGGCCTTTATTATGGATACATCTTCCCATCTCTTCTAAAAATACAATTGAGTCTTACACCTCCATGGTGGCTAAACTTATTCTTCAAGGACTTAAGTCTTCTATTAAAATATTTGGCATTCACCTCGCTACTATTTTTACTCCCTACTCATCGTCACAGGTTGAATATTTATGCTTCAATGATAAAGATTGGGCTATAGCTAGATGTTCTACTTCTGCAAATTTTGATAACCATCTTCCTAAGTCTCCTATACTATCTTTTTGTATCAATCATCCCATTATATTTCCACAGGTAATAAAAAATCAACCTATTCCTAAGGCGTTAAATGTATTTACAGATGGGTCCTCTAACGGCACTGCTGCAGTAGTCACTCAAAAAGAAAATATGATTCATATTACTGCCCATAAATCAGCTCAATTGGTAGAGCTAGAAGCTGTTATTATAGCTCTTTAAAGTTTTAGAGAACAGCCCATAAGTATTTTCACAGACAGCCACTATATTGTACATGCTATCCTTAAATTAGAGCTAGCAGGTCCAATAGCACCTCATACTCCAGCCTTTTAAATTGTTTTTTTCAAATTCAAAACCTTCCGTGGGAACGTAAAGAACCTTTGTTTATTGGACATATCAGAACTTATACTAATTTGTCTGGTCCTCTTCATGAAGGTAATCAAAAGGCCGATGCCTTTACTCAAACAATCTTTATATTTTCAGCAGTCCAACAAGCTACCTCGTTCCATTCTCAATTTCATGTTAATAGTACTACTTTACAACAAAGTTTCAAAATAAGTAAAGATCAAACTCGAACAATTGTGAAAGCTTGTCAATCTTGTGTGACACATTTGCCCAATCCTCATCATTGTGTTAACCCAAGAGGATTAATGCCCAATCATTTATGGCAGATGGATGTCACTCATGAGCCAAGTTTTGGAAAATTGCGATTTATTCATGTGACCATAGATACATGCTCAGGCATGATTTTTGCTTCCTTACATGCTGGAGAAAAAGTTAAAGATGTTACATCTCATTGTTTACAAGCTATTGCTGCATGGGCATTCCAAAAATGCTTAAGACAGACAATGGCCCTGCATATACGTCCTCATCTTTTAAACAGTTTGTTCCAAATTCAGTATACGTCATAAGACTGGTATTCAGTATAATCCTCAAGGCCAAGGTATAATTGAACGAGCTAATCACACACTCAAACTTGTGCTTTTGAAACAAAAAGAAGGAGATTGGACGACTCCTAAAAATAGATTAGCCGTTGCCCTTTCTGCTTTAAATTTTTTAACTTTGGATTCCAAAGGATATTCGGCTGGAGACAGACACTGGAATCCACATCAACAACATAAACCTTTGGTTTACTGGAAAGATGTTCTTTCAGGCACATGGAAGGGCCCAGACCCAGTATTAATTTGGGGGAAAGGATCTGTTTGTGTCTTTCCACAGCATGAGTCCTCACTGGTGTGGATACCATCAAGATTGATAAAACAAGTACCAAATCAAAAGGGCCAAGATGAAGTTGTTGTGGAATGATTCCCTTATCAATCCGCGCACCTGCGCGAGTTCGTCTCTTTTCCAACAATGGGACCTCATCTTTGCCTTTTCAGCTAAGAAACTTTTAAGCTGCGCACTTTTTCCTTTCAATAAACTCACAATTTAAGTCTCATTCCTCCTGCCCAGGACGAGAGGATCTCTCTTTAGTGTGCGCACAATTGTGTTTTTCTTTTTATATATGTCTTTATGTCTGTGTGTCTGTCTAGATTTCATATAAATGTGACGTCACAAATAACAAAAACTGAGTGCTCATGAAAATTAATTTAAAAAAAAAGAATGGATGCAAATACCTTTAATTCATTTAAGTCAAAAATATTCAATTCAAATTGGGTAAACAAATAAAAAATGAAGGTACCTTCAAACTTAATTTATAAGTATCTGTAGGACTTCTCTTCAGAAGGAATATGACTAATACTGTTTAGCCTGATATTTTGGTATTTGACATGGGATTATTTATTTATTTGTAACTAACTTTGTTTATTAATTTACAAAGTTAAATTGTTTCAACAGGTATATTCATAAAAGGTTGCTGTGTATGCAGAGGCTCAAAAGTTCCAGCTAACAAAATATTTTTCTAAAATGCTCTTAGCCTTTCTTTAATCTATCTTAAATGTAATATTTTGTCAGCTAAATACTCTCAGCATTTCTTTAATTCGTTATGAATGTGATATTTTGCCAGCTAATGTTCGTGGGAGCTCAAGCAGCAATGTATGTGAGCAGAGATCAACTTCAGAACTAAAACACCTGACCTAAGATCTAAATAATTCCATTTTTTAGTTTGAATTGCACTCCTACAACTCGCTTCTTGACTCAGTGCTGGAATGGCACTGCCTTTCCTCTAATGATTGTTGCTTGAGTTCCTAGGTACATCCCTATGCCAGTCTTAGCGGACCCTGAAGACTTGCCTATTTTATGTCTAGACATAAAATAGACGGCTGCTGCTGCTACAGCTGCAGGGGTCGCAATCACTACAAGCATTCCTACTGCTCAAGCATTAAACAACTTCACCAGCAGTATGGCC
Organism: Tamias sibiricus; assembly: GCA_025594165.1. Classification (NCBI taxonomy): domain Eukaryota; kingdom Metazoa; phylum Chordata; class Mammalia; order Rodentia; family Sciuridae; genus Tamias; species Tamias sibiricus. Next base: position 12,324 of record JAKELJ010000970.1, read on the forward strand.
TCTGCTCTGCATGCACAGGGCCTCCTAGATCAGCACCACATTTTGAAATTGTCAATCAACATGTTGATCTTCTTCAAGAGCAAGTGGACATTTTGGCAGATCTTTCTACTATAGGATGTTTAGGACATTACACAGGACAATACTTTACAGGTATCCCTTTTCTTAACCTTAATAGGGCAGCTGATTTGTCTAGAGAACTTAGTTTGCTACTTAATGGAACTTGGCTCGTCAGCGTTAAGCTTGCTGCCTTAGAACGGAGCATCTCCTCATGATTGGTTGGCTCCATTGGACGGCTGGTAGTCAAAGACAGGAAAGTCTCATGTGACCAACATATCAACCTAAGACAGGAGTCAAGGGCACTTTATTTATGACCTTGATTATCTGATGACGGGTAAGAATGTCGGTTGCACATGCAGACGCCTAAGACAGGCATAGTCGATCCTGATGTGGTGAGGGCCGTCACCCATCCATTTAAGCTATTCCCTCTTTTAAAACAAAGGGAGGAAATGTAAGACCTTTAA
>JAKELJ010000971.1:0-12844 GCA_025594165.1 Tamias sibiricus
GGGCACATAGAGCGAATCATTTTATCAGTGTTTCATTGATATACACAAAGAATCCTATAGTTAACCTCAAGCATTAAGAAACATGGGAATTATTTCCAGGTTGGGCTAAAACGCTTTTCTGTGTGAGTTTGAAAATCTTTTGCTACCTAGAGTTTTCAGCTTTGAGATTACTTGATCCAGGACAGAAGCAGAGTGTGCTCTTGTGAACTATAATGTGTTGTTCTTCAGTTTTTTTAATGTTCTAGTCATTATCCATTTTATGCATTAAAAAACTCACAGGCGTTTTCAGGCATTTATCGGCCTAATCAAGGGTAAAATATCCTAAATAGACTCTAAACAAAAAACACACTTGATTGGCTGGGATGACCAAAACTTGGGGAGCTTTGAGGGGCACATGTGGAGAATCATTTTTTCAGAGAGTTTCATTGAAATACTACAAAGAAACCTAGTGACCCTGAAGCTAAGAAAACATGGAATTTTTTCCAGTTCGCTAAAACGCATTTCTGTGAGTTTGATAACTCTTTTGTTTACATAGTGATTCAGCTTTGATGGATTACTTTGATCCAGGAAAGAAGCACAGTGTGGCTCTTGTGGATCTGAAGTGGGTTTTTTTCTGCATTATCAAAGTTCTAGCATTAACCATATGGAGGAATTAAATTACTGGAATTTTCAGTGGTATTTCGCCTAATCAGGGTAAAACATCCAATTTGGGCTCTAAATCAAAATAAACCCGTGATTGGTGGATTGACCAAATTTGGGGAGCCATTGAGGGGGCACAAGGAGAGAATTCATTTTCGTCAGAGTATTCATTGAAAATACACAAAGAATAACCTAGTTCCCAGAATTGATAAGGAAAATATGGAATTAATTTCCTGATTGGCTAAAATCGCTTGTTCATTGAGGTTTGATCCTCTTTTTCTACCTAAGCGTGTGTATTCAAGCTTTGAGATACTTTGAACCAGGACAGAAGCACTGTGTGCTCTTGTGAAATAAAGTGTTGTTCTGCATTTTTAAAGTTGTAGCATTAACCATTTTAAAATTAAAACTCACAGGCGTTTTTTCAGGGCTTTTTTTCGCCTAATCAGGCTAACATCCAATAGACTGTGAACAAAACACCCTTGTTGGGTGGGATGACCAAACTTGGGGAGCCTGAGGAGCACATGAGAGAATCATTTATTCACGAGTTTCATTGGAAATACACAAATGAAAACTAGAAGTGCCCAGAAGCTAAGATAACATGGATTTTATTTCCAGTTCGCTAAAACGCTTTTCTGTGAGTTTGAAACTCTTTTGTACTTCCTAGAGATTCAGCTTTGAGATACTTGAACCAGGACTGAAGCACAGCGTGCTGCTTGTGTTCGAAGTGCTTTATTTTCTGCATATCCAAAGTTCTAAGCATTAACTCATTGAGGAATTAAACTACAGGCGTTTTCAGTGAAATTCGCCTAATCAGGTGTAAACATCCAATAGACTGTAAAAAAAAAACCTGTGATCGTGGGATGACCAAATTTGGGGAGCCATGAGAGGCACAAGAGAGAATCATTTTCATGTTGGTCAGAGTTTCATTGTATACACAAAGAAACCTAGTTCCCAGAAGATAAAAAACATGGAACTATTTCCTGTTGGCTAAATCGCTTTTCTGTGAGTTTGAAACTCTTTTGCTACCTTAGAGATTCAGCTTTGAGATACTTGAACCAGGACAGGAGCACAGTGTGCTCTTGTGATCTAAGGTGGTTTTCTGCTCTGTTTCAAAGTTCTAGCATGTAACCATTGAGGAATTAAACTACAGGCGTTTTCAGTGAAATTCGCATAATCAGGGTAAATATCCAATAGGCTCTAAACAAAAAACCGTGATGGTGGATTGACCAAATTTGGGGGAGCCATGAGGGGCAACTTGGCACAAGAGAGAATCATTTTGTCAGAGTTTCATTGAAATACACAAAGAAAACTGGTACCCACAAGCTAAGAAACATTGGAAATTATTTCCAGTTGGCTAAAATGCTTTTGTGAGTTTGAAACTCTTTTTGCTACCTAGTGATTCAGCTTTGAGATACTTGAACCAGGACAGAAGCACAGTGTGCTCTTGTGAACTGAAGTGTTGTTCTGCATTTTTAAAGTTCCAGCATTAACCATTTAAGAATTAAATTCACAGGCGTTTTCAGGCATTTTCGCCTAATCAGGGTGAACATCCAATAGACTGTACACAACACCCTTGATGGTGTGGGATGACCAAACGTGGGGAGCATTGAGGGGCACATGAGAGAATCATTTTTCAGAGTTTCATTGAAATTACACAAAGAAACCTAGTGCCCAGAAGCTAAGAAACATGGAATGATTTACAGTTCGTTAAAACGCATTTCTGTGAGTTTTAAACTATTTTTTTACCTAGTGATTCAGCTTTGAGATACTTGAACCAGGAAAGAAGCACAGTGTGCTCTTGTGATCTGAAGTGCTTTTCTGCATTTTCAAAGTTCAACCATTAACCATTGAGGAATTAAACTAACAGGCGTTTTCAGTGAAATTCGCCTAATCGGGGTAAACATCCAATAGGCTCTAAACAAAAAACCCCGTGATCGTGGGATGACCAATAATTTGGGGAGCCATGAGGGGCACAAGAGAGAATCATTTTGTCAGAGTTTCATTGCAGTACACAAAGAAACCTAGTTACCAAAAGCTAAGAAACATGGAACTATATCCAGTTGGCTAAAATCGCTTTTCTGTGAGTTTGAAAACTCTTTTGCTACCTCGTGATTCAGCTTTGAGATTCTTGAACCAAGACAGGAGCACAGTGGGCTCTTGTGATCTGAAGTGCTTTTCTGCATTTTCAAAGTTCTAGCATTAACCATTGACGAATTAAAACTACAGGCGTTTTCAGTGAAATTCGCCCTAAATCAGGGTAAATATCCAATAGGCTCTAAACACAAAACCCGTGATGCTGGATTGACCAAACTTGGGGAGCCATGAGGGGCACAAGAGAGAATCATTTTTTCAGAATTTCATTGAAATACACAAAGAAACTAGTACCCACAGGCTAAGAAACATGGAATTATTTCCATTGGGCTAAAACGCTTTTTGTGAGTTTAAAACTCTTTTGCTACCTAGTGATTCAGCTTTGAGATACTTGAACCAGGAAGAGAAGCATAGTGTGCTCTTGTGAACTAAAGTGTTTTTCTGCATTTTTAAAGTATAGCATTAACCATTTAAGAATTAAACTCACAGGCGTTTTCAGGCATTTTCGCCTATTTCAGGGTAAACATCCAATAGGCTCTATACAAAAAACCCGTGATGCGTGGGATGACCAAATTTGGGGAGCCATGAGGGGCACAAGAGAGAATCATTTTTTCAGAGTTTCATTGCAATACACAAAGAAACCTAGTTCCCAGAAGCTAAGAAACATGGAATTATTTCCAGTTGGCTAAATTGCTTTTCTGTGAGTTTGAAGCTCTTTTGCTACCTAGTGATTCAGCTTTGAGATACTTGAACCAGGACAGGACACAGTGTGCTCTTGTGATCTGAAGTGCTTTTCTGCATTTTCAAAGTTCTAGCATTAACCATTGAGGAATTAAACTACTGGCGTTTTCAGTGAAATTCGCCTAATCAGGGTAAATATCCAATAGGCTCTAAACAAAAAACCCGTGATGGTGAATTGACCAAACTTGGGGAGCCATGAGGGGCACAAGAGAGAATCATTTTGTCAGAGTTTCATTGAATACAACAAAGAAACCTAGTTCCCACAAGCTAAGAAACATGGAATTATTTCCAGTTGGCTAAAACGCTTCTCTGTGAGTTTGAAACTCTTTTGCTACCTAGTAATTCAGCTTTGAGATACTTGAATCAGGACAGAAGCAGAGTGTGCTCTTGGAACTAAAGTGTTGTTTTCCGCATTTTTAAAGTTCTAGCATTAACCATTTAAGAATTAAACTCACAGGCGTTTTCAGGCATTTTCGCCTAATCAGGGTAAACATCCAATAGACTGTAAACAAAACACCCTTGATGATGGGATGACCAAACTTGGGAAGCCTTGAGGGACACATGAGAGAATCATTTCTTCAAAGTTTCATTGAAATACACAAAGAAACCTAGTTCCCAGAAGCTAAGAAACATGGAATTATTTCCAGTTCTCTAAAACGCTTTTCTGTGAGTTTGAAACTCTTTTGTTACCTAGTGATTCAGCTTTGAGATACTTGAACCAGGAGAGAAGCACAGTGTGCTCTTGTGAACTAAAGTGTTCTTCTGTGTTTTAAAGTTCTAGCATTAACCATTTAAGAATTAAACTCACAGGCGTTTTCAGGCATTGTCGCCTAATCAGGGTAAACATCCAATAGACTGTAAAAAAACACCCTTGATGATGGGATGACCAAACTTGGGGAGCCTTGACGGGACACATGAGAGAATCATTTCTTCAAAGTTTCATTGAAGTACACAAAGAAATCTACTGCCAGAAGCTAGGAAACATGGAATTATTTCCAGTTCGCTAAAACGCTTTTCTGTGAGTTTGAAAACTCTTTTATTACCTAGTGATTCAGCTTTGAGATACTTGAACCAGGACAGAAGGACAGTGTGCTCTTGTGATATGAAGTGCTTTTCTGCTTTTTCAAAGTTCTAGCTTTAAACCATTGAGGAATTAAATTACAGGCGTTTTCAGTGAAATTCGCCTAATCAGGGTAAATATCCAAAAGGCTCTAAATAAAAAAAACCCGTGATGGTGGGGGATGACCAAATTTGGGGAGCATGAGGTGCACAAGATAGAATCGTTTTGTCAGAGTTTCATTGAAATACACAAAGAAACCTAGTACCCAGAAGCTAAGAAACATGGAATTATTTCCAGTTGGCTAAATCGCTTTTTCTGTGAGTTTGAAGCTCTTTTTGCTACCTAGTGATTCAGCTTTGAGATACTTGAACCAGGACAGGAGCACAGTGTGCTCTTGTGATCTGAAGTGCTTTTCTGCATTTTTCAAAGTTCTAGCATTAACCATTGAGGAATTATACTACTGTCGTTTTCAGTGAATTCGCCTAATCAGGGTAAACATCCAATAGGCTCTAAACAAAAAAACCCGTGATGGTGGATTGAGCAAATTTGGGGAACCATGAGGGGCAAAAGGACAATCATTTTGTCAGAGTTTCATTGAAATACACAAAGAAACCTAGTTCCCCGAAGCTAAGAAACATGGAATTATTTCCAGTTTGGCTAAATTGCTTTCTGTGAGTTTGAAGCTTCTTTTGCTACCTAGTGATTCAGCTTTGAGATACTTGAACCAGGACAGGAGCACAGTGTGCTCTTGTTGATCTGAAGTGCTTTTCTGCATTTCAAAGTTCTAGCATTAACCATTGCGGAATTAAAACTACAGGCGTTTTCAGTGAAATTCGCCTAATCAGGGTAAATATCCAATAGGCTCTAAACAAAAAACCCGTGATGTTGAATTGACCAAACTTGGGGAGCCATGAGGGGCACAAGAGAGAATCATTTTGTCAGAGTTTCATTGAAATACACAAAAGAAAACTAGTTTCCCACAAGCTAAGAAACATTGGAATTATTTCCAGTTGGCTAAAACGCTTTTCTGTGAGTTTGAAACTCTTTTGCTACCTAATGATTCAGCTTTGAGATACTTGAAACCGGAACAGAAGCACAGTGTGCTCTTGTGAACTAAAGTGTTGTTCTGCATTTTTAAAGTTCTAGCATTAACCATTTAAGAATTAAACTCACAGGCGTTTTGTTTTTCAGGCTTTTTTTTCGCCTAATCAGGGTAAACATCCAATAGGACTGTAAACAAAACACCCTTGATGATGGGGATGACCAAAAATTGGGGAGCCCTTGAGGGATCACATGAGAGAATCATTACTTCAAAGTTTCATTGAAATACACAAAGAAACCTTAGTTCCCAGAAGCTAAGAAACATGGAATTATTTTTCAGTTCTCTAAAACGCTTTTCTGTTAGTTTTGAAACTCTTTTGTTACCTAGTGATTCAGCTTTGAGATACTTGAAACCAGGAAAGAAGCACAGTGTGCTCTTGTGATCTGAAGTGACTTTTCTGCATTTTTAAAGTTCTAGCATTAACCATTGAGGAATTAAACTAACAGGCGTTTTCAGTGAATTTTCGCCTAATCAGGGTAAACATCCAATAGGCTCTATACAAAAAACCCGTGATTGTGGGGATGACCAAATTTGGGGAGCCATGAGGGGCACAATGAGTGAGAATCATTTTGTCAGAATTTCATTGCAATACACAAAAGAAACCTAGTTCCCAGAAGCTAAGAAACATGGAATTATTTCCAGTTGGCTAAATTGCTTTTCTGTGAGTTTGAAGCTCTTTTGCTACCTAGTGATTCAGCTTTGAGATACTTGAACCAGGACAGGAGCACAGTGTGCTTCTTGTGATCTGAAGTGCTTATTTTTCCTGCATTTTCAAAGTTCTAGCATTAACCATTGAGGAATTATACTACTGTCGTTTTCAGTGAAATTCGCCTATCAGGGTAAATATCCAATAGGCTCTAAACAAAAAACCCGTGATGGTGAATTGACCAAACTTGGTGAGCCATGAGGGGCACAAGAGAGAATCATTTTGTCAGAGTTTCATTGAAATACACAAAGAAACCTAGTTCCCACAAGCTAAGAAACATGGAATTATTTCCAGTTGGCTAAACGCTTTTCTGTGAGTTTTGAAACTCTTTTGCTACCTAATGATTCAGCTTTGAGATACTTGAATCAGGACAGAAGCACAGTGTGCTCTTGTGAAATAAAGTGTTGTTCTGCATTTTTAAAGTTGTAGCATTAACCATTTAAAAATTAAACTCACAGGCATTTTTTCAGGCATTTTTCGCCTAATCAGGGCAAACATCCAATAGACTGTGAACAAAACACCCTTGATGGTGGGATGACCAAACTTGGGGAGCCTTGAGGAGCACATGAGAAGAATCATTTATTCAGAGTTTCATTGAAATACACAAAGAAAACTAGTGCCCAGAAGCTAAGAAACATGGAATTATTTCCAGTTCGCTAAAACGCTTTTCTGTGAGTTTGAAACTCTTTTGCTACCTATGAGATTCAGCTTTGAGATACTTGAACCAGGACAGTAAGCACAGCGTGCTACTTGTGTTCGGAAGTTGCTTTTCTGCATATCCAAAGTTCTAGCATTAACCATTGAGGAATTAAACTACAGGCGTTTTCAGTGAAATTCGCCTAATCAGGGTAAACATCCAATAGACTGTAAAAAAAAAACCAGTGATCGTGGGATGACCAAATTTGGGGAGCCATGAGAGGCACAAGAGAGAATCATTTTGTCAGAGTTTCATTGTAATACACAAAGAAACCTAGTTCCCAGAAGATAAAAAACATGGAACTATTTCCAGTTGGCTAAATCGCTTTTCTGTGAGTTTGAAACTCTTTTGCTACCTAGAGATTCAGCTTTGAGATACTTGAACCAGGACAGGAGCACAGTGTGCTCTTGTGAATCTAGGTGGTTTTCTGCATTTTCAAAGTTCTAGCATTAACCATTGAGGAATTAAACTACAGGCGTTTTCAGTGAAATTCGCCTAATCAGGGTAAATATCCAATAGGGCTCTAAACAAAAAAAACCGTGATGGTGGGATTGACCAAATTTGGGGAGCCATGAGGGGCACAAGAGAGAATCATTTTGTCAGAGTTTCATTGAAATACACAAAGAAAACTGGTACCCACAAGCTAAGAAAAAATGGAATTATTTCCAGTTGGCTAAAATGCTTTTGTGAGTTTGAAACTCTTTTTGCTACCTAGTGATTCAGCTTTGAGATACTTGAACCAGGACAGAAGCACAGTGTGCTCTTGTGAACTGAAGTGTTGTTCTGCATTTTTAAAGTTCCAGCATTAACCATTTAAGAATTAAATTCACAGGCGTTTTCAGGCATTTTCGCCTAATCAGGGTGAACATCCAATAGACTGTACACAACACCCTTGATGGTGGGATGACCAAACGTGGGGAGCATTGAGGGGCACATGAGAGAATCATTTTTCAGAGTTTCATTGAAATACACAAAGAAACCTAGTGCCCAGAAGCTAAGAAACATGGAATGATTTACAGTTCGTTAAAACGCATTTCTGTGAGTTTTAAACTATTTTTTTACCTAGTGATTCAGCTTTGAGATACTTGAACCAGGAAAGAAGCACAGTGTGCTCTTGTGATCTGAAGTGCTTTTCTGCATTTTCAAAGTTCAAACCATTAACCATTGAGGAATTAAACTAACAGGCGTTTTTCAGTGAAATTCGCCTAATCGGGGTAAAACATCCAATAGGCTCTAAACAAAAAACCCGTGATCGTGGGATGACCAAATTTGGGGAGCCATGAGGGGCACAAGAAGAGAATCATTTTGTCAGAGTTTCATTGCAGTACACAAAGAAAACCTAGTTACCAAAAGCTAAGAAACATGGAACTATATCCAGTTGGCTAAATCGCTTTTCTGTGAGTTTGAAACTCTTTTGCTACCTCGTGATTCAGCTTTGAGATTCTTGAACCAAGACAGGAGCACAGTGGGCTCTTGTGATCTGAAGTGCTTTTCTGCATTTTCAAAGTTCTAGCATTAACCATTGACGAATTAAACTACAGGCGTTTTCAGTGAAATTCGCCTAATCAGGGTAAATATCCAATAGGCTCTAAACACAAAACCCGTGATGCTGGATTGACCAAACTTGGGGAGCCATGAGGGGCACAAGAGAGAATCATTTTTTCAGAATTTCATTGAAATACACAAAGAAACCTAGTACCGCACAGGCTAAGAAACATGGAATTATTTCCATTGGGCTAAAACGCTTTTTGTGAGTTTAAAACTCTTTTGCTACCTAGTGATTCAGCCTTTGAGATACTTGAACCAGGAGAGAAGCATAGTGTGCTCTTGTGAACTAAAGTGTTTTTCTGCATTTTTAAAGTAATAGCATTAACCATTTAAGAATTAAACTCACAGGCGTTTTCAGGCATTTTCGCCTAATCAGGGTAAACATCCAATAGGCTCTTATACAAAAAACCCGTGATCGTGGGATGACCAAATTTGGGGAGCCATGAGGGGCACAAGAGAGAATCATTTTTTCAGAGTTTCATTGCAATACACAAAGAAACCTAGTTCCCAGAAAGCTAAGAAACATGGAATTATTTCCAGTTGGCTAAATTGCTTTTCTGTGAGTTTGAAGCTCTTTTGCTACCTAGTGATTCAGCTTTGAGATACTTGAACCAGGACAGGAGCACAGTGTGCTCTTGTGATCTGAAGTGCTTTTCTGCATTTTCAAAGTTCTAGCATTAACCATTGAGGAATTAAACTACTGGCGTTTTCAGTGTGAAATTCGCCTAATCAGGGTAAATATCCAATAGGCTCTAAACAAAAAAAACCCGTGATGGTGAATTGACCAAACTTGGGGAGCCATGAGGGGCACAAGAGAGAATCATTTTGTCAGAGTTTCATTGAAATACACAAAGAAACCTAGTTCCCACAAGCTAAGAAACATGGAATTATTTCCAGTTGGCTAAAACGCTTCTCTGTGAGTTTGAAACTCTTTTGCTACCTAGTAATTCAGCTTTGAGATACTTGAATCAGGACAGAAGCAGAGTGTGCTCTTGGAACTAAAGTGTTGTTCCGCATTTTTAAAAAGTTCTAGCATTAACCATTTAAGAATTAAACTCACAGGCGTTTTCAGGCATTTTCGCCTAATCAGGGTAAACATCCAATAGACTGTAAACAAAACACCCTTGATGATGGGATGACCAAACTTGGGAAGCCTTGAGGGACACATGAGAGAATCATTTCTTCAAAGTTTCATTGAAATACACAAAGAAACCTAGTTTCCCAGAAGCTAAGAAACATGGAATTATTTCCAGTTCTCTAAAACGCTTTTCTGTGAGTTTGGAAACTCTTTTGTTACCTAGTGATTCAGCTTTGAGATACTTGAACCAGGAGAGAAGCACAGTGTGCTCTTGTGAACTAAAGTGTTCTTCTGTGTTTTAAAGTTCTAGCATTAACCATTTAAGAATTAAACTCACAGGCGTTTTCAGGCATTGTCGCCTAATCAGGGTAAACATCCAATAGACTGTAAAAAAACACCCTTGATGATGGGATGACCAAAACTTGGGGAGCCTTGAGGGACACATGAGAGAATCATTTCTTCAAAGTTTCATTGAAGTACACAAAGAAATCTACTGCCCAGAAGCTAGGAAACATGGGAATTATTTCCAGTTCGCTAAAAACGCTTTTCTGTGAGTTTGAAACTCTTTTATTACCTAGTGATTCAGCTTTGAGATACTTGAACCAGGACAGAAGGACAGTGTGCTCTTGTGATATGAAGTGCTTTTCTGCTTTTTCAAAGTTCTAGCTTTAACCATTGAGGAATTAAATTACAGGCGTTTTTCAGTGAAATTCGCCTAATCAGGGTAAATATCCAAAAGGCTCTAAATAAAAAACCCGTGATGGTGGGATGACCAAATTTGGGGAGCCATGAGGTGCACAAGATAGAATCGTTTTTGTCAGAGTTTCATTGAAATACACAAAGAAACCTAGTACCCAGAAGCTAAGAAACATGGAATTATTTCCAGTTGGCTAAATCGCTTTTCTGTGAGTTTGAAGCTCTTTTGCTACCTAGTGATTCAGCTTTGAGATACTTGAACCAGGACAGGAGCACAGTGTGCTCTTGTGATCTGAAGTGCATTTCTGCATTTTCAAAGTTCTAGCATTAACCATTGAGGAATTATACTACTGTCGTTTTCAGTGAAATTCGCCTAATCAGGGTAAACATCAATAGGCTCTAAACAAAAAACCCGTGATGGTGGATTGAGCAAATTTGGGGAACCATGAGGGGCAAAGGGACAATCATTTTGTCAGAGTTTCATTGAAATACACAAAGAAACTAGTTCCCCGAAGCTAAGAAACATGGAATTATTCCACGTTGGCTAAATTGCTTTTCTGTGAGTTTGAAGCTCTTTTGCTACCTAGTGATTCAGCTTTGAGATACTTGAACCAGGACAGGAGCACAGTGTGCTCTTGTGATCTGAAGTGCTTTTCTGCATTTTCAAAGTTCTAGCATTAACCATTGCGGAATTAAACTACAGGCGTTTTCAGTGAAATTCGCCTAATCAGGGTAAAAATATCCAATAGGCTCTAAACAAAAAAAAAACCCGTGATGTTGAATTGACAAAAACTTGGGGGAGCCATGAGGGGCACAAGAGAGAATCATTTTGTCAGAGTTTCATTGAAATACACAAAGAAACTAGTCCCACAAGCTAAGAAACATGGAATTATTTCCAGTTGGCTAAAAACGCTTTTCTGTGAGTTTGAAACTCTTTTGCTACCTAATGATTCAGCTTTGAGATACTTGAAACCGGACAGAAGCACAGTGTGCTCTTGTGAACTAAAGTGTTGTTCTGCATTTTTAAAAGTTCTAGCATTAACCATTTAAAAAGAATTTAAACTCACAGGCGTTTTCAGGCTTTTTCGCCTAATCAGGGTAAACATCAATAGACTGTAAACAAAACACCCTTGATGATGGGGATGACCAAAAATTGGGGAGCCTTGAGGGACACATGAGAGAATCATGTTTTACTTCAAAGTTTCATTGAAATACACACAAAGAAACCTAGTTCCCAGAAGCTAAGAAACATGGAATTATTCCAGTTCTCTAAACGCTTTTCTGTGAGTTTGAAAACTCTTTTGTTACCTAGTGATTCAGCTTTGAGATACTTGAACCAGGACAGGAGCACAGTGTGCTCTTGTGATCTGAAGTGCTTTTCTGCATTTTCAAAGTTCTAGCATTAACCATTGAGGAATTATACTACTGTCGTTTTCAGTGAAATTCGCCTAATCAGGGTAAATATCCAATAGGCTCTAAACAAAAAAACCCGTGATGGTGAATTGACCAAACTTGGTGAGCCATGAGGGGCACAAGAGAGAATCATTTTGTCAGAGTTTCATTGAAATACACAAAGAAACCTAGTTCCCACAAGCTAAGAAACATGGAATTATTTCCAGTTGGCTAAAACGCTTTTCTGTGAGTTTGAAACTCTTTTGCTACCTAATGATTTCAGCTTTGAGATACTTGAATCAGGGACAGAAGCACAGTGTGCTCTTGTGAACTAAAGTGTTGTTCCGCATTTTTAAAGTTCTAGCACTTAACCATTTAAGAATTAAACTCACAGGCGTGTTTTCAGGCATTTTCGGCCTAATCAGGGTAAACATCCAATAGACTGTAAAACAAAACACCCTTGATGATGGGATGACCAAACATGGGGATGCCTTGAGGGGACACATGAGAGAATCATTTCTTCAAAGTTTCGTTGAAATACACAAAGAAACCTAGTTCACAGAAGCTAAAAAACATGGAATTATTTCCAGTTCTCTAAAAAACGCTTTTCTTGTGCGTTTGAAACTCTTTTTGTTACCCTAGTGATTCAGCTTTTGAGATACTTGAAACCAGGGGACAGAAGCACAGTGTGCTCTTGTGATATGAAGTGCTTTTCTGCTTTTTCAAAGTTCTAGCTTTAACCATTGAGGAAAATAAACTACAGGCGTTTTCAGTGAAATTCGCCTAATCAGGGTAAATATCCAATAGGCTCTATAAATACAAAAAAACCCGTGATGGTGGGATGACCAAATTTGGGGAGCCATGAGGTGAACAAGATAGAATCATTTTGTCAGAGTTTCATTGAAATACACAAAGAAACCTAGTACCCAGAAGCTAAGAAACATGGAATTATTTCCAGTTGGCTAAATCGCTTTTTCTGTGAGTTTGAAACTTTTTGCTACCTCGTGATTCAGCTTTGAGATATTTGAACCAGGACAGGAGCACACTGTGCTCTTGTGATCTGAAGTGGTTTTCTGCATTTTCAAAGTTCTAGC
>JAKELJ010000972.1:0-12828 GCA_025594165.1 Tamias sibiricus
CATTTCTGCATTTTCAAAGTTCTAGCATTAACCGATTGAGGAATTAAAAATACAGGCGTTTTCAGTGAAATTCGCCTAATTAGGGTATACATCCTATGGCAAAACTAAACAAAAAACACCGGATGGTAGATTTGACCAAATTTGGGAGCCATGAGGGGCACCAGAGAAAATCATTTTGTCAGAGGTTCATTGCAATACACAAAGAAACCTAGTACCCACAAGCTAAGAAACATGTATTATTTTCCAGATGGCTAAAACGCTTTTTCTTGAGTTTTGAAACTCTTTTGTTACCTATGATTCAGCTTTGAGATACTTGAACCAGGAATGAAAACAAGGGTGCTCCTTGTGATCTGAAATGCTTTTTCTGCATTTTCAAAGTTTCTATGCATTAACCATTGAGAAATTAAACTAACAAAGCGATTCTCAGTGAATTCTCCTAATCAGGTAAACTTCCCAGTAGGCTCTAAACAAAAAACCTGTTATGGTGGATTGAACAAATTTGGGGAGTCCATGCGGGCCCAAGAGAGAATCATCTTTTCAGAGTATTTCATTGAAATACACAAAAGAAAACCTAGTACCCCGCACCAAGCTAAGAAAACAATGCGGAATTCTTTTCCAGTTGTCTAAAACACTTTTCTGTGAGTTTGAAACTCTTTTGCTACCTAGTGATTCAGCTTTGAGATACTTTGAAACCAGGAGACAACAACAGTGTGCTCTTGTGAACTAAAGTGTTTTTCTTCGTTTTTAAAGTTCTAGCTTAACCTTTTAAAAATTAAACTCACAGCGTTTTCAGGCATTTTCGCCTAATCAGGGTAAACATCCAATAGACTGTAAACAAAACAAACCCTCATCGTTGGGATGACCAAACTTGGGGAGCACTTGAGGGCACTGAGAGAATTCATTTTTTTCAGAGTTTCAAGTTGAAATACACAACGAAACCTAGTGCCCAGAAGCTAAGAAATATGAATTAATTCCAGTCGCTAAAATGCTTTCAGTGAGTTTTTTGAAACTCTTTTTGTACCTATGATTCAGAGCTTATGAGATAGCTTGAACCAGGAAGCGAAGCACAGTGTGCTCTTGTCATCTGAAGTGCTTTTCAGCATTTATCAAAGTTCTAGCATTAACCATTGAGGAATTAAAAAACAGGCGTTTTCAGTGAAATTCGCCTAGTTAGGGTAAACATCCAATTAGGCACTAAACAAAAAAACCCGAGATGGTAGAATTGACCACCACTTTGGGAGGACCATGAGGGGCACAATAGAAAATCATTTTGTCAGAGTTTCATTGAAATACACAAAGAAACCTAGTACCCACAACAAGAAACATGGGAATATTTTCCAGATTGCTAAAACGCTTTTCTGTGAGTTTGAAACTCCTTTTGTTTTATCCTAAGATTCAGCTTTGAGATACATGAAACCAGGAATGAAACACAGTGTGCTCTTGTGATCTGAAGTGCTTTTTATCCCTGCATTTTCAAAGTCTAGCATTAACCATTGAGAAATTAAACTAACAAGCCGTTATTATCAGTGAAATTCTCCCTAATCAGGGGAAAACACCAGTAAGGGCTCTAAACAAAAAACCTGTAATGTGGATTGAACAAATTTGGGAGCCATGAGGGTCCCAAGAAGAATCCTCTTTTCAGAGTTTCATTGAAAATACACAAAGAAACCTAGTACCCACAAGCTAAGAACCATGGAATTATTTCCAGTTGGCTAAAACACTTTTCTGTGAGTTTGAAACTCTTTTGCTACCTAGTGATTCAGCTTTGAGATACTTGAACCAGGAGACAAGACACTCTGTGTGCTCCTTGTGAACTAAAGTGTTGTTCTTCGTTTTTAAGTTCTAGCTTTAACCATTTAAGAATTAAACTCACAGGCGTTGTTCAGCATTTCGCCTAATCCGGTTAACATGCATAGACTGTAAACAAAACACCCTTGATTGGTGGGAGACCAAACTTGGGGAGACTTGAGGGGCACATGAGTGAATCATTTTTTCAGAGTTTCATGAAATACACAAAGAAACCTAGTGCCCAGAAGCTAAGAAACATTGAATAATTTCCAGTTCCTAAAATGCTTTCCTGTGAGTTATGAAACTCTTATTTTACCTAGTGATTCAGCATTGAGAAACTTGAACCAGGAAACTAAGCCACAGTGGTGCTCTTGTGATCTGAAGTGCTTTTCTGCATTTCAAAAGTTCTAGCATTAACCATCTGAAGGAATTAAAACACAGGCGGTTTCAGTGAAATTCCGCCTAATCAGGGTAAACATCAATAGGGCTCTAAACAAAAAACCCGTTGATGGTGGATTGACCAAATTTGGGGAGCCATGATGGGCACAAGAGAGAACCATTTTGTCAGAGTTTCATTGAAATACACAAAGAAACCTAGACCACAGAAGCTAAAAAGAAACATGGAATTATTCCAGTTGCTAAAACGATTTTCTGTGAGTTTTTTGAAACTCTTTTGCTTACCTAGTGATTCAGCGTTTGAGGATACTTGAACCAGGACAGAAGCACAGTGTTCTCTTGTGACTGAATAGCTTTTCAGCATTTCTTAAAGTTCTAGCATTAACCATTGAAGAATTAAAACTTCAGGCGTATCAGTGAAATTCGCACTAATCAGGGGTAAAACATCCAATAGGACTCTAACCAAAAAACCCGTGATGGTGGATTTGACCAAATTTGGGGAGTCCATGAGGGGCACAAGAGACAAACATTTTGTCAGAGTTTCATTGAAAATTACACAAAGAAAACCTAAGTACCCATAAGCAAAGAAACATGGAATTATTTCCAGTTTTGGCTAAAACGCATTTTCCTGTGAGTTTGAAAACTCATTATGCTACCTAGTGAATTCAGCTTTGAGATACTTGAACCATGACAGAAGCCCAGTGTGCTCTGTGTGAACTAAAGTGCTGTTCTGGCGTTTTTAAAGTTTCTAGCTTTAAAACCATTTACAGAATTACACTCATTCACAGAAGGGAAGGCACGGCGAATTGTCAGGCATTTTCGCCTAATCATGGTAAACATCCAATAGACGTGTAAAACAAAACACCCTTGAATGGTGGGATGACCAAACTTGGGGAGCCTTGAGGGGCACATGAGAGGAGAATTCATTTTTTTCAGAGTTTCATTGAAATACACAAAACAAACCTAGTGCCCAGGAAGCTAAGAAATATGGAATTATTTCCCAGTCCGCGCTAAAATGCTTTTTCTGTGGAGTTTGAAACTCTTTTGTTACCTAGTGAGTTCAGCTTGTGAGATACTTTGAACCAGGAACGAAGCACCAGTGTGCTCTTGTGCCATCTGAAGTGCTTATCTTTCTGCAATTAGCAAAGTTCTAGCATTAAACCATAGAGGAATTAAATATACAGGCTGTTACAGTGAAATAAATTCGCCTAATTAGGGTAAACATCCAATAGGCACTGAACAAAAAATCCCGTAGATGGAAGATTGTGACCAAATTATGGGGAGCCATTGAGGGGCAACCAAGAGCAAATCCATTTTGTCAGAGTTTCCATTGAAATACACAAAGAAACCTAGTACCCACAAGCTAAGTAACATGGGATTATATTCAGTTTGGCTAAAATGCCTTTTTCCTGTGAGTTTGGAAACTCTTTTGTTACCTATGATGCATCAGCTTTTGAGATACTTGAAACAGGAATGAAACACAGTGTGCTCTTGTGATGCTGAAATGCGTTTTCTGCATTTTCAAAAGTTCTAGCATTAACTCATTGAGAAATTAAACTAACAGGCGTTTATCAGTGAAATCCTCCTAATCAGCGGTAAACATCCAGTAGGCTCTAAAACCAACATAACCCTGTTATGGTGGATTTAAACAAATTTGGGGAGCCAATGAAGGGGCCCCAAGAGAGAATCATCTTTTCAGAGTTTCATTGAAATACACAAAGAAACCTAGTACCCACCCCACAAGCTAAGAAACTTGGAATTATTTCCAGTTGGCTTAAAACACTATTCTGTGAGTTTTGAAACATCTTTTGCCTACCTAGTGAATTCAGGCTTTGAGATAACTTGAACCAGGAGACAAGCACAGTAGTGCTCCTTGTGAACTAAAGTCGTTGTTTCTTTCGTTTTTAAAGTTCTAGCATTATACCATTTAAGAAATTAAACTCACAGGAGGCCGTTTTCAGGCATTTATTCGCCAAATCATTGTAAACATCCAATAGACTGTAAATCAAAACCACCCTTCATGGTGGGGCTTGACCGAACTTGGGGAGGCCTTGAGGGGCCACATGATAGAGAATCATTTTTTTCAGAGTTTCATTGAAATACACACAAAGAAGACCTAGTGCCCATAAGCTAAGAAAATATGGAAATTATTTCCAGTTACGCATAAAATGCTTTTCAGTGAGTTTGAAACTCTTTTGTTCACCTAGTGATTCAGCCTTTGAGATAACTTTAAACAGGAACGAAGCAACAGTGAGCTCCTTGTCCACTCGAAGAGCTTTTCCTGCATTTTCAAAGTTCATAGCATTAACCATTGAGGAAATTAAAATACAGGCGTTTTCAGTGAAAATCGTCCTAGTTTAGTTGTAAACATCCGATAGGCAACAAAACAAAAAACCCGTGATGTAGTATTGGACCAAGATTTGTGGGATCCATGAGGGGCACAAAGAGAAGAAATCATTTATGTCCAGAGTTTCCATTGAAATACACCAAAGAAACCTAGTACCACCACAGAACTCAGAAACAGGGATTATTTCCAGTTGGCTAAAACGGCTTATTCTGTGAGTAAGAAACTCTTTTGTTTACCCTAGTGAATTCAGCTTTGAGATTACTTGAACCAGGAATGAAACACAGTGTGCAACTTTGTGATCTGAAGTGCTTTTCCTGCATTTTCAAAGTTCTAGCATTAACCATAAGTATAAATAAAACTAACAGGCGTTTATCAGTGAAAAATCTCTCCTAATCAGGGTAAACGACTCCCAGAAGGCTCAAAACATAAAACCTGTTATGGTGGATTGAACAAATTTGGGGAGACCATGAGGGCCCCAGAGAGAATCATCTTTCTTTTCAGAGTTTCATTGAAATACACAAAGAAACCTAGTACCATCACAAGCTAAGAAACATGGAATTTAATCCCAGTTGGCTAAAACTCTTTTCTGTAGAGTTTGAAACCTCCTTTTGCTACCTTAGTGATTCAGCTTTGAGATTACATGAAACCAGAAGACAAAGCACAGTGTTGCTCTTGTGAACAAAAGTGTTTTTCTTCGATTTTAAAAGTTTCTAGCTTTAACCAATTTAACGAAATAAACTCACAGGCCGTATTTCAGGCATTTTCGCCTAATCAGGGTAAACAAGCTATAGACTGTAAACGAAAACACCCCTTGCATGGGGGATGACCAAACTTGGGAGATACTTGAGGGCACATGATTGAATCTTTTTATTTTTCAGAGTTTCATTGAAATACACCAAAGAAAACCTAGTGGCCCAGAAGCTAAGAAACATTTGAATTATTTCCAGTTCGCTAAAATGCTTTCCTGTGAGTTTTGAAACTCTTTTGTTACCATAGTGATTCAGCTTTGAGATATACTTTGAACCAGGAACCAATCACAGTGATGCTCTTGTGATCTGAATTGCTTTTCCTGGCATATCTAAAGTTCATAGCATTAACCATTGAATAAATAAACTACAGGCATGTTTCAGTGAAATTCGCCTAATCAGGTTAAAACAACCAATAGGCTCAAAACCAAAAAAACCGTGATTGGTGGATTGACCAAATTTGTGGAGCCATGAGGGGCACAAGAGAGAATCCATTTATGTCAGAGTTTCCATGGAAATACAACAAAGAAACCTAGTACCACAGAAGCTAAGAAACATGGAATTAATATCCAGTTGGCTAAAAACGCTTTTTCTGTTGAGTTTTGAAACTCTATTGCTACCTAGGTGCTTCAGCCTTTGAGATACTTGAAATCGCAGGCACAGAAGTCAACAGTGTGCTCGTTGTGAACTAAAGTGTTGTTCTTCTGCTTTTTTAAAGTTTCTAGCATTAACCAAAATAAGAATTTAAACTCACAGGCGTTTTTTTCAGAGCAGTTATCGCCTAAATCATGGTAAACATCCAATAGACTGTAAAACAAAAAACAACCCTTGATGGTTGGGATGAACCAAAACTTGGGCGATCCTTGCAGGGTCACTATGAGAGAATCATATTTTATTCAGAGTTTCATTGGAAATACACAAAGAAACCCTATGCCCAGAAGCTAAGAAATATGGAATTAATTTCCAGTTCGCTAAAATGCATTTTACAGTGGAGTTTGAAAAAACTCTTTTGTTACCCTATGAGATCAGCTTTGAGATTACTTGAAACCCAGGAACCGAAGCACAGTGTGCTCTTGTCATCTGGAAGTGCTTTTTTCTGCATTTTCAAAGTTCTAGCATTAACCAATGAGGAATTAAAAATACCGGCGTTTTCAGTTGAAATTCGCCTAGTTTAGGGAAAAACAACCAATAGGCACTAAACAAAAAAACCCGTGCGATGGTAGATTGACCAAATTTGGGGAGCCATGTAGGGGCAACACCAGAGAACATCATTTTGTCAGAGTTTCATTGAAATACACAGCGCCAGGCAAAGAAACCCAAGTACCTCACAACTAAGACACATGGGATTATTTCCAGTTGGCTAAAAAGCCCTTTTTCTGATGAGTATTTGAAACTCTTTTTGTTACCTAGTGATTCAGCTTTGAGAATACTTGAACGCAGTAATGAAACACAGTGAGCTCTTGTGGCTCTGAAGTGCTTTTCTGCAATTTTCAAAGTTTCTAGGCATTAACGCATTGAGAAATTAAACAAACAGGCCGTTTATCAGTGGAAATACTCCTAATCAGGGTAAACATCCAGTAGGCTCCTAAACAAAAAACCTGTTATGGTGGGATTGAACAAATTTTGGGGAGCCATGAGGGGCCCAAGATAGAATCAACTTTTCAGAGATTTCATTGAAATACACAAAGAAACCTAGTACCCCACAAGCATAAGAAACATATGAATTATTTCCATGTTGGCTAAAACACTTTTTCTTGAGATTGAAACTCTTTTTGCTCACCTTAGTTGATTCAGCTTTGAGATACTTGAACCAAGAGACAAGCAACAGTGTGCTTCTTGTTAGTAACTAAAGTGTTGGTTACTTTCGTTTTTTAAAGTTCTAGCTTTTAAACCATTTAAGAATTAAACTCCACAGGCGTTTTCCAGGCATTTTTCGCCCTAATCAGGGAAAACATCCAATAAGACTCGTAAACAAAACTCCCTTGATGGAGGGATGACCAAACTTGGGGAGACTTGAGGGGCAAAAAAAAAAACATGAGTGAATCATTTTCAGAAGGTTTTTATTTTTTTTTGTCATTTAGTTTCATTTGAAATACACAAAGAAACCTAGTGTCCACAGAAGCTAAGAAAACATTGGAATTAATTTCCAGTGTCGCTAAAATGCCATTCCCTTGTGAGTTTGAAGACTCTTTTGTTACCTAGTGATTCAGCTTAGAGATACTTGAACCCAGGGAACCAAGCACAGTGTGCTCTTGTGATCTGAAGGTGCATTTCTGCATTTCTAAAGTATCAAGCATTAACCCAATTGAAAGTAATTAAACTACAGGCCGTTTTCAGTGAAGATTTCGCCTAATCAGGGTAAACATCCCAATAGGCTCTAAACACAAAAAACCCGTGATGGTGGATTGACACCCAAATTTGGGGGAGCCATGATAGGGCACAAGATAGGAATCATTTTGTCAGAGTATCTTTGAAATACACAAAAGAAAACCTAGTACCTAAGAATCTAAGAAAACATGGAATTATATATCCAGTTGGCTAAAACGCTTTTCTGTGAGTTTTGAAACTCATTTGCTACCTAGTGATTCAAGCTTTGAGATACTTGGAACGGCAAGACAGAAGCACAGTGTGCTCTGGTGAAACAAAAAGTGTTTGTGTTCTGGCGTTTTTAAAGATTCTAGCTTTTAACCATTTAAGGAATTAAAACTCACCAGGGCGTTTTCCCCCAGGCATTTTCGCCAAATCAGGGGTAAGACATCCCGAATAGGACTTGTAAACAAAACACCCATGAAGGGAGGATGACCCAAACTTGGGGTGAGCCTTGAGGGGCACATGAGAGAATCATTTTTTCATGAGTTTTCATTTGAAATACATAAAAGAAACCTACTGCCCAGAAGCTAAGAAATAATGGAATTATTATCCAGTTCGCCTAAAATGCTTTTCAGTTATTTTGAAACTCTTTTGTTTACCAAGTAATTTCAATCAGCTTTGAGATACTTGAACCAGGAACGAAGCACAGTGTACTCTTGTCCTCAGAATGCTTTTCTCTCTGCATTTTCGAAAGTATCAAGCATTAACCATTGAGGAATTAAAATACAGGCGTTTTCAGTGAAATTTCGCCTGAGTTTAGGTATAAAACATCCAATAGGCACTAAACCAAAAAACCCGTGGATGTTAGATTATTTTTGAAAACCAAAATTGTGGGAGCCATGAGGTGCACAAGAGAAAAATCCAATTTGTTCAGAGTTTCATTGAAATACACAAAGAAACCTAGTACCACCACCAACTAAGAAACATGGGATTTATTTCCAGGTGGCAAAAATGCTTTACTGTGAGTTTGAAACTCTTTTTGTTACCTATGTGATTCAGCTGTTGAGGATACATGAACCAGGAATGAAACACAGTGTGCTCTTGTTTTGATCTGAAGCTGCTTTTCTGCAATTTTCCAAAGTTTCTAGCATTAACCATTAGAGAAATTAAACCAACAGGCGTTATCAGTGAAATTCTCCTAATCAGGGTAAACATCCAGTAGGGCTCCTAAAACAAAAAACCCTGTTTATGGGTGGATTGAAACAAAGTTTGGGGAGGCCATGAGGGGCCCAAGAGAGAATCATCTTTTCAGAGTTTAAATTGTAATATACACAAAGAAACCTAATACCCACAAGCTAAGAAACCAAGGAAATATTTCCAGTTTGGCTAAAACACTTTTTCTGGTGAGTTTGAAACTCTTTTTCAAACCTAGAGATATCAGCTTTGAGATACTTTGAACCAGGAGACAAGCACATTGTGCTCTTGTGGAAACTAAAGTGTTTGTTCTTCGTTTTTTAAAAGTTCTAGCTTTAACCATTTAAGAATTAAACTCACTAGGAGGCGTTTTCAGGCATTTTTCGCCTAATCAGGTAAACATCCAATAGACTGTAAACAAAACACCCTTGATGGTGGGATGACCAAACTTGGGGAGCCATGAGGGCACATGAGTGAATCATTTTTTCAGAGTTTTCATTGAAATACACAAAGAAACCTAGTGCCCAGAAGCTAAGAAACAAGGAAGTAATTTTTTTTTCCAGTTCGCTAAAATGCTTTCCTGTGAGTTTGAAACTCTTTTGTTACCTAGTGATTCAGCTTTGAGATACTGTGAACGAGGAAAGAAGCACATTGTGCTCTTGTGATCTGAAGTGCTTTTCTGCCTTTCTAAAGTTCTAGCATTAAACCAAAAAAAAAAAAAAAATTAAAAACCTTGAAGAATTAAACTACAGGCGTTTTCAGTGAAGCATTCGCCTAATCAGGGTAAACATCCAATAGGCTCTAAACAAAAAAACCCGTGA
This sequence comes from Tamias sibiricus, assembly GCA_025594165.1. Classification (NCBI taxonomy): domain Eukaryota; kingdom Metazoa; phylum Chordata; class Mammalia; order Rodentia; family Sciuridae; genus Tamias; species Tamias sibiricus. The sequence goes on from JAKELJ010000972.1 coordinate 9,603, forward strand.
TGGTGGATTGACCAAATTTGGGGAGCCATGAGGGGCACAAAAAAAAGAGAGAATCATTTTGTCAAAGATTCATTGAAAATACACAAAGAAACCTAGTACCCAGAAGCTAAGAAACATGGAATTAAATTCCAGTTTGGCTAAAACGCTTTTCTGTGAGTTTGAAACTCTTTTGCTAACCTAGTGATTCAGCTTTGAGATACTTTGAACCAGGAGAGAATAACAGTGTGCTCTTGTGAACTAAATGTTTGTTGTTCTGCATTTTTTAAAGTTCTAGCATTAAACCAATTAAGAATTTAAACTCACAGGCGCTTTTTTCAGGCATTCTTCGCCTAATCAGGGTAAACATTCAATAGACTATAAACAAAACACCCTTCATGTGGGATGACCAAACTTGGGGAGATTTTTGAGGGACACATGAGAGAATCATTTTTTCAAGAGTTTTCATTGAAATACATAAAGGAAACCTAGTGCCCAGAAGCTAAGAAACATGGAATGATTTCCAGTTGGCTAAAACGCTTTTCTGTGATTGAAACTCTTTTGCTACCTAGTGATTCAGCTTTGAGATACTTGAACAGGATACAAGCACAGTGTGCTCTTGTTGAACTAAAAGTGTGCTTGTTCTTCGTATTTAAAGTTCTAGCATTAACCATTGAAGAATTAAACTCGACAGACAGGCGTTTTTCAGGCATTTTCGCCTATCAGGTAAACATCCAATAGACTGTAAACAAAAAACACCCTTGATGTGGGATGACCAAACTTGGGAGCCTTGAGGGCACATGACCACAAATGAGAGAATCATTTTTTTCAGAGTTTCATTGAAATACACAAAGAAACCTAGTGCCCCCCCCAGGAAGCTAAGAAACTTGAATTATTTTCCAGTTCGCTAAAATGCTTTCCTGTGAGTTAAAAACTCTTTTGTTACCTAGTGATTCAGCTTTTGAGATACTTGAACGAGGAAAGAGCACAGTGTGCTCTTGGTGATCTAAAGTGCTTTTCTGCATTTTCTAAAGTTCTAAGCATTAACCATTGAAGAATTAAACTAACAGGCGTTTTCAGTGTAAATTCGCCTAATCAGAGGTAAACATCCAATAGGCTCTAAACAAAAAACCTGTGAATGTGGATTGACCAAATTTGGGGAGCCCATGAGGGGGCACAAGAGAGAATCATTTTGTCAGGAGTTTCATTGAAATACACAAAGAAACCAAGTACCCCCATAAGCTAAGAAACATGGAATTATTTCCAGTTGGTCACCACCTGAAACTCGCTTTTCTGTGAGTTGAAACTCTTTTAGCTTACCTAGTGATTCAGGCTTTGAGATACTTTGAACCAGGAACAGAAGCACAGTGTGCTCTTGTGAACTAAAGTGCTTGTTTCTGCGTGTTTTAATAAAGTTTCTAGCTTTAACCATTTAAGAATTAAACTTACAGGCGATTTCAGTGCATTATTCCGCCTAATCAGGGTAAACATCCAATAGATCCTGTAAACAAAACACCCTTGATGGTGGGATGACCAAACTTGGGGAGACATTGAGGGGGCACAGAGTGAATCATTTTTTCAGAGTTTCATTGAAATACACAAAGAAACCTAGTGCCCAGAAGCTAAGAAAACATTGAATTAATTTTTCCAGTTTGCTAAAAATCTTTCCTGTGAGTTTGAAAAACTCTTTTGTTACCTAGTGATTCAGCTTTGAGATACTTGAACGAGGAAGAAGCACAGTGTGCTCTTGTGAAACTGAGAAGTGTTGTTCTGCGATTTTTTTTTTCTGCATTTTTTTTTTTTTTTTTTTTCTACAGTTCTAGCATTAACCATTGAAGAATTAAACTACAGGCGTTTTCAGTGAAATTCGCCCTAATCAGGGTAAACATCCAATAGGCTCTAAACAAAAAACCCGTGATGGTGGGATTGACCAAATTTTGGGGAGCCATGAGGGCACAAGAGAGAATACATTATGTCAGAGTTTCATTGAAATACACAAAGAAACCTAGTACCCAGAACCTAAGAAACATGGTAATTATTTTCAGTTGGCTAAAACGCTTTTCTGTGAGTTTTGAAACTCTTTTGCTACCTAGTGATTCAGCTTTGAGCATACTTGAACCAGGAGAGAAGAACAGTGTGCTCTAGTGAACTAAAGTGTTGTTTCTGCGTTTTTAAAGTAATAGCATTCACCATTTAAGAATTAAACTCACAGGCGATTTCAAGCATTTTCGCCTAATCATGGTAAACTAATCCAATAGACATCCAAGTAAATAAAACAACCCTTGATGGTGGGATGACCAAACTTTGGGAGCCTATGAGGTGGCACATGAGAGAATCATTTTCTTCAGAGTTTTCATTGAAATACACAAAGAACACCTAGTGCCCAGAATCTAAGAAAACCTGGAATTATTTCCATTTCTACTAAAACTGCTTTTCTGTGAGTTTGAAACTCTTTTGTTACCATAGTGATTCAGCTTTGAGATACTTGAACCAGACAAAGAAGCACAGTGTGCACTTGTATCTGAAGTGCTTTTCTGCATTTTCAAAGTTCTAGCATTAACCATTTAAGAATTAAACTAACAGAGTTTCAAGTGAAATTCGCTTATTAAAATAAACTTCCTATTTCCAGGGTAAAACATTCCAATAGACTTCTAAACAAGAAAAAACCCGTGATGGTTGTGATGACCAAATTTGGGGAGCCAAGAGGGTCACAAGAGAGAAGTCATTTTCTCAGAGTTTCATTGAAATAGACACTAGAACACCTAGTACCCAGAAGCTAAGAAAACTTGGAATTTATTTCCAGTTGGATAAATAAATCAGCTTTTCTGTTATTTTGATACTCTTTTTATATTTTTTGATACCTAGTGAATTTCCAGCTTTGAGGATACTTAAACCAGGACAGGAGCACAGTGTGCTCTTGTGATCTGAAGTGCTTTATCTTGCATTTTCAAAGTATCTATCCTTGAACCAAAGCGGAATTAAACTACCGGCGTTTTCAGTAGAAATTCGCCTAAATCCGGGTAAACACATACCATAGGCTCTAAACAAAAAACCCGTGGTCCGTGGTGAATGACCATATTTTGAGGACTCATGCCAGGGGCACAAGAGAGAATTAATTTTGTCAGAGTTTCATTGAAATACACAAAGAAAACCTATTACCCAGGAAGCAAAGAAATGTTGGAATAAATTTCCAGTTAGCAAAATTGCTTTTTTGTGAGTTTGAAAATATTATGCAACATATGATTCCCAA
>JAKELJ010000973.1:0-12812 GCA_025594165.1 Tamias sibiricus
AACTGAAAATGGAAAATAAAACAAATACAGAAAAATGCATAAAGTCTGCTGCAAAATAACTTGGGGTAAAATTTCATGAATTTGTATTTGGAAATAATTTCTTAGCTATGTCACCAAAAGCACAAACTAAAATATACATTAGACAACAACGGAAAAAGAACTTTGCATCAAAGGACACAATGAATGAACTAAAAGGAAAATCTGTGGAATAGGAGAATCCCTTTGAAAATTATATATGAAAAACTTGTGATATCAGGACATAAAAAACCAAAAGTCTAATTTTAAGTGGGCAAAGGATTGGAATAGATATTTCTCTAAATAAGATAAACAAATTGTCATTAAGCATGTGAAAAGATGGTCAACAATACAAATCATTAAGGAAGCCGGGCGCAGTGGTGCACGCCTGTAATCCCAGCACTTGGGAGGCTGAGGCAGGAGGATCGTTAGTTCAAAGCCAGCCTCAGCAATGGTGAGGCACTTATCAACTCAGTGAAACCCTGTTTCTAAATAAACATACAAAAATGGGCTGGGGATGTGGCCCAGTGGTCAAGTGCCCCTGAATTCAATCCCCAATACCAAAAAAACAAACAAACAAATCATTAAAGTAGCCAAATTAAAATTCACAAAAAAATAACACCTCATTCCCATGATGGCGGCTACTATCCAAAAATCAAGAAACCAAAATAAAACAACTGCAGGGGAAGAGTAGAGGAACTGGAACCACTGATGCACTGTTTGTTGGAAGGCAAAATGGTTTAGCTACTATGGAAAAAAATATGGTAGATGTCAAATAAATAAAATAAAATAAAAATAACTACAATATCCAACAATATCATTTGTATGAGGTACCTACAGTAGAAAAAAAATCACAGACAAAAAAAAAAAAAATGAGGGGCTGAGGTTGTGGCTCAGCAGTAGAGCACTTGCCTGGCACGTGCGCGGCCCGGGTTCGAACCTCAGCACCACGTACAAGTGAACGCATTGTGTACAACTAAAGCAAATACATAAATATTTAAAAAAAAAAATGATAGTCCTCAGGGGCTGAGGAGTGGGCATTTGGGGAGTTTAGGTTTAATGGTTACAAAGTATCAGTTTTACAGGATGAAAAGAGCTCTGTGGACAGTTGCTGGCAGTGGTTACAGGACAATGTAATGTAGGTGATGCCACTGAAGTGTACATTTGAAATGGTGGTGAGGGTAAAGTTTACATGATGTTTTGTTAAAATAAAAAAAAAAAACAAGGAGATCATCCCTAAAGAAAAGATATGAATCTATACACTTTAGACAAATATAGTTCACTTTTACAGCAAAGCCACTTATATGATAACTAACCTACTCCTCAAAACAAATTTAATTCACTCTGGGGTGAAGCCTCTCTGTCCTTAAAGACCAGGCAATACTGTTCCATCAGAATTAATTTTTTCACACAGGAACTTCAAGGGGTTCAACCCTGGCTCCGTTTTAGTTGGATTGAACCCAGAGCTATTTTACTCTCTGTCATGAACCAAATAACAATGTTGTTGTCAAGGGTGGACTGGATATGACGGTGATGCCACAGAGCATATCATCGAGTGACTATTGGCATCAGAGTTATATTACTTTATGTAACTGCACTCTATGATGTCCACACAACAAAAGATCTCCTCATACATTTCTCAGAACCAACCCAAACCATTAAACAATGCCTGATTGGAATAGTTTTTTTTTTTATTATTATTATTATTATTATGTTTGCTTTTTGACATGTTTTTAATATGAGAAATACAATTCTCCCTAAATACAGACTTTGTGAATTCTCTTATGGAGCAAAGGACAATTTACTTTATGAAAAACATTAAACATAGTGTGTAGTCATGACAGTGAGCTCCAGAGAGTACATTTGAGGCTTACCCCTCTCTAGGAGAGGCTGGTGAGAAAAGTAAAGGAAGCAATGCTTTTAATAATGGTATGTAGGAGACAGAAAGTTTCCCCAACATTGCACATGCAATACCACATTTTGACCTCTTGTCCTAGAGATCCATGAAGATGTGAAGCATGATATACTAGACATTGGACTGCAAGTTCCCCCACTGTTTGAAAACAACATCTAAAAGGGGATTTAAAAAAAGAAAGAAAGAAAGAAAAAACACTATTGACTGCAAAATCACACTTGGGGAGTCCAGATGAGCACAGCCAAGATTCCCGAGAAGCTTCTTGTCTATTTTATGCCACTAGCAACCCCATAACTCATAAAAAAGTCACAGTGTCTGCAAAGCAAATGTGCATGCTTCAAATGTTTGAAAGACATGAGTTTTTTCAAATGAAAGCTCATTAGGAAGCACAGCAACCTAACAGACAGTCCTGTGGATTGCTCTAGCCCCATGGTTAGAGGCAGGGCCTCTGGCACCTGCTTACCTGAGATCCATGGCAGATTCACATCCCAAAGTGACTGCCTTTAAGTCATCACTGTTTGGGGGCCCTCTGATGCACATGTTTACCTCTGAGACCATGTGACCAGTGGAATCCTGGGTCTCCTATGTACAGTTGGGGAGGAGGGTCATTTATAAGTTGCAAGACAGCTATAGATGACCCCAGAAACTTCTCCTTTAAACTAGGGCTTAACTATAAAAAGAAATCAGAGCCTAAGACAAGACTTTTGCAAATACTTCCTCAAAAAACTGGCATGCCAAAATGTCCTCCAATATCCTAGGTTTCAAAAGTTCCAATTTATTGTTGAATATCACTATATATCCTTTGTGTACTCAAAAAACTAAAAAACTATCTCCAGGACCACTCATAAAATTTTTCCAGTATAGTTTCTTACCACTCCCACATTGGGATTCTGGTGACAGAATCCACAACCTGGAGCTTGCTAGGAAAGCACCCTACCAATAAACTATACCCACACCTTTTTTTACTTTTTGTTTTTTTTGATGTGGGAACCCAGGGTCTCTGGCATCCTGCCTAATGCTTGAGACCTAAAAGGCTGAGCAAGCACTACTACTGAGCCACACCCCAGACTATCCTGCTGGTTTCTATTTTTTTCTATTTTCTGCCAACATTTTATGGCCTCTGCCCCCATTAACATTTAAAACACCTGCACTGGCCTTAAAGCCAGGATCTTTAAGGCTCAGCCTCCAATGTATCTGGATCACAGGTGCATCCTATGGCACCCAGGCAGCTTTTTATCTCACAGGAAAGAAGAAAAAGTACAATAACCTAAAGAACTTATCCCTCAACTGTAACACAGAGCAGTACCTGGCTATTTTATTTGATCCACTCTACATGCCACTCATCTAGGTGGCATTCCCCTTCATCATTTTGATGGGAATCCCAGACATACGGTTATCCTGAAAATACTCCCATACATCTCTAAAATATATATTAAAAAATCTCTTTTCTACAGGCTTATTTTTAAAATATAAGAGGATTTGGAAATATAAGAGGCTTTGGAAAACCCTTCTCCTCAATTCCATTGTGCAGCAGCCATACACAGTTCTCTAGGTGGCAAGGGCTGTCACTGGTCTCCAAACCTGCCCATCAAAAAATGGGACTATAGCTCAGTTGGTAGAGTGATGGCCTGCTGGCATACACAAGGACCTGGTATCAACCCCCTGCACCACAAAAAGAAAAAAAGAAACAAAACAATAAACACACCCAGTCCCCAACATTAGTGTATGTAGTCAAAGTCCTGCCAAAAAAAAACACATCTTAGTTATCCTCCAAAGAAACTCACCTTTGGAAGTCATGTTGAGCCTCTGCTCCTTGCGCTTTCTCAGTGGTAAAGGGAGGAACTGTGGAGCAGCATCCATTAATATAGCCCATCCTTGATATGCCTTCAGATGGCTTGGCCCCTGATGGACACAGTCAGCCCACCCAACAGGTGCACAGGCCAGCAGACTTGGTACCGCCCTCGCACGAAGCATGCCCTAGACACATCTGATTTGGTTTAAACTAACAACCACTGCAAATCCTAGCTTCCTTTCATTGAGCATCCACTGAAACTAATCTTATTTAATCCCTACAACACCCATATAATGTAGCTACTATTTTATCTCCACCTGAACTTGAGGACAATGGAACAGGGATTTAAGGCCATAGTAAGCCCCTGACCTCAAACCTAAAACCTTGTGCTCCTCTATCACACTATCACTGGCCACACACTCTGTGAGGACGACACTCTTGACTCAAAGATGAGCCATATAACTTAATTAAGGAGGACTGAGCTTGGAAGCAGGAGAGGCCAAAGATTGAAATAGAATAAGGACATAAGAAAATAATAAAACATAAGACTTATGTTTTATATACCTTAAATCATTTCTAAAAATATATATATTTTTGTCTTCTCGGTACTATGGATTGAACTCAGAGGCACTCTACCACTGATGTACATCCCTCAGAATGTTTTTTGTATTTTTTTTTTTTTTTTTGAGTCAGGGTTCTGCTGATTTACTGAGGCTGACATCCAACTTGCAATACTCCTGCTTCAGCCTCAGAATTGCAGGTATGAAATTACAGGTATGCTCTGAAAAGCCCGCTTAATTCATCTTGTACTTCACACAGTCCTATGATTGAGCAAAAATCTCCATTTCACAAACAGAAACAGCAGGCCTTTGAATTTTCTTCATATCTCTGAAACTTTGTATTTTCCAACATAGCAGGGAGAAGATAATAATGCTTGGAAGGGTTTTTTTTTTTTTTGTACTTCAGGTGTAGAAAATGCAACCCATGCTTGACAGTTGTTTCCCATTTCTCTGAATCACAGAGATCTGCCTGTCCTTCTTTCTATTGAAACAATTCACCTTTTTTGTTCTTCTGTTGTTTGTTTCTGAGGATTTAACCTACAAAAAATTGAAGGCTATCTCTGCAGCTGAAACAGACTTTTCCTACATTACCTCCTAGCAGCCCATTTGGGGATACACATGATTATGCAGATAAATCCTGAAGCTCAGAGAGATTAACTAATTTGCCCAATGTCAAACTCTGAGGAGACTGACTACAACAACATAAAGCAGAGAAAAAAAGGTTTTCTGGGCATGGTGGTGCACACCTTTAATCCCAGAGGCTCTGAGGTAGGAGGATCAAAGGTTCAAAGCCAACCTCAGTAATGCAGCGAGGCCCTTAGCAATGCAGTGAGACACTCTCTCTAAATAAAATATTAAAAAGGACAGAGTTTGTGGCTCAGCGGTTGACTGAATGTGGGTTTAATACCCAGTGCCAAATATATGTAAATTTGCAACTGGGCAAGTTAATGGCAGCACTGCAGAAATTAAATTTTAAAATGGGGGGGGGTGTAGTTTTCTATCTTCATTCCAGAATAGATGGTGTCTCTGTGACCAAAATGTAGAAAAGGCCTAATGAACAGATTGATGAGCAGATAAATTCATGGAGGTCATTTCATGTGCTATGACTGTACATGGGTCCTGTGCTCTCTATATGGGTACTTCAAACTGTTGTATGAAGAAATAAAGGTGTACTGGGGCACATGGGGGAATATTTTGGGAATTAGAAGACTTGAAATAGATTAGACACTGAAGGAGTAGAGCAAGCTAAAATTGGGTTGAGCAAAAAGCTTTTCCAAAAGCCATTTGCACTATCCTGGGATTCTACTCCCCCTAGCACAGACTCCTCTGCTGATGGTCTCCTTCACTAACTGGATTGTGGCAGGTCTAGCTCCAAAGTCCAGATCTCATGTTTTCTTTTTGGACCCTCTTCATGGGTTCAATACTTTCCCACCATGTGAAATGCAGCCATGGGCAACAGCTTTGAGATCACCACCAAGGACTTAAGCAAGAAAAAGGAAATTGTGGAGTAGTCATGTTGGAAGATCCCCTGCTAATGGAAATGCTAATGAGTATGATGGGGGAACAGGAGGCCAGGCAGACAATGAGGTAGATGAAGAAAAGGAGGAAGGTGATAGTGAGAAAGAGGATGGAGATATCAAGAAGGAGGCTGGGGTAGCTTTGGGATATGGGCAGCTGAAGATGATGTGGATGGCAATGTTGATACCAATGAGGATACCAAGACAGCAAGGAAAGGAACAATAAGCCAAGCATGGTGGTACAGGCCTGTCATCTCAGCAACACAGGCAGCTGAGGCAGGAGGATCATAAATTGGAGCCTCAGCCTCAGCATTTTAGCAAGATTGAGCAGTATAGTGAGAACTTGTCTCAATATAGAAAATAACAAGGACAGGGATGGAGCTCAGTGGTAAAATACCACAGGGTTCAGTCCTCAGCACAAAAAGAAAAGGAAAAGACAACAAGGAGGGAAAGAATGAAATGTTAAAACTTTTAAATGTCATGTGACCTAGTCATCCTTCACTTCCTGTCTCAATCTAAAGATGGTCATTTTCAAATAGAAAGTCTCACCCACTTACTTTTGTCAGCACCATTGGCAGATGACATAAGTTCTCACTCCACTCAACCAAAACCATAATGTAAATTTGCAACACAGAAGGGTTCTTTTTTTTTTTTTTTTTACTTTACTTTAAAAAGACAAGTTCACATTTTTTTTTTCATTTTTTCATTTTATGTTTTTTGTACATTTTGATCAGGATCAGGTATTTTTATTGGTCACAAATAACAAAACCAGCCTTTGAAGAATTCTGACCTCATTTTGGTGTGACCATGTTCAGTATAATTGCAAAGAAGAAAAAAGAAAGTTAAAAAAAATTGACAACAGTGGCTGCAGTGGCACACACCTCTAACACTAGCACGTCAGGTGGCTGAGGCAGAGCATCCAAAGTCTGCCTGGCAATGGAGCCAGATCCTGACCAGAAATAAAAAATAAAAATAAAGGTCAATGTAACTCAGTGTTAGTGGCCCCTGGTTCAGTCCTCAGGACAAAAGGACTCGGGAGCTATCTTTTTCCCACCATTCCAGTAATTTTTGTGTCTGTGTACTTAGCTGGACTATAATTATATGGTTTGTGTGAGATAATATTAAAGGACAAAGATAAAAGTTTTCTTTTTCTTTGTTTTATAGTCACTGAAGTTGGTATTTTTTATAATTTGTTGGCCGATTGGTGTAAAATCATGATGCCCAAAATTATACCAGAATTTTATTTTGCTGAGTTCTTCTAATAATCAAATAAATAGGTTGGCCTTAGATTGATTTTTCTGGCTATTACTTGATTCCCAGTAATTCAAAGTTTTCATCCGTTTTTGTTTCTTTCTTTTCTCAGTAGCCAGAATTCACTCCATGTAGTGATCTATCCTCCCCTCCTCCATTAAGCTGCTTCCAAAACCCACCTGGACAGATGCCCTTGCTGCCTTGTTCTAATTCATTTTTCAACTCCAGTCAGGCTCTCCTCAGTGCTCAATCCACGATTCACACCATCAAATCAGCTCCAAATGGTCCAATCTCATGGGTAATTTTCCTAAGTCATCACACATATTAACCAATCTCTTGTATTTGTTATCCTACTTCACATTTATTATATGAATCTTGCCTTCAGAGCATGTTTTCTGAGACCTACAACCTTGTTACAAATGCCCATAAGGAGCTGGGAGTGGTGGTAATTCCAGTGTCTTGAGAGATTGAGGCAGGAGGATCTTGAGTTCAAAGTCAGCCTCAGCTGCTTAGTGAAGCCCTAAGCAACTCAACAAGATCCTATCTCTAAATGAAATATAAAAAAAAAATGCCAGGGTATGTAGCTCAGTTGTATGGTAGCTCTCAATTCCCGGTAACTCCCCGAAAAAAAATAAAATTAAATTAAAAATGCCCGTGATGATAAGAGCTCAGCACACGCCAGGTCCTGTTATTGGAGCCATGTGATGGAGCTGTGAACAGCACAATGCAGGCTCAGAAACATTAACATTCAGATAAACTATTAAAAACACATAATCCCTGCATGGAATGGGAGTGCACACCTGGAATCACAAGTACTCATGGGGCCAAAGCAGAAGGACTGCAAGTTTAAGGCCAGTCTGGCAATTTGAAAAGACCCTCACCAACTAAGCAAGACCATATCTCAAAAATTAAAAATAAAATAAAAGGGTTAGAGATATGGCTCAGTAATAGTGGCCCTGGCTTTAATACTCTAATACAATAATAACAATTTCTTTTCTCCATGACCCAAAGAGGACATGTTCAATAAAGCTATTTAACATTCCTGTCAAAGTGTGAAAACTACACCCTGTAAATTGAGTGAATTTGGGAAACTGATAACTCAGCAAATTGGCTTCTAGAACATTGAATTTTGTTGAGATGATTTGATATCAATTGCCCATTAACTGAGCTTCTCCACCTAAAGTTTAGCTGCTTGAATCATTCTGCCATATCACAGCATTTAGTTCACTCAATCATAATAATGCTGAGAAAATCAGCTAACACTTATGAGTTTATACTTTGTTCCTCCATTAATCTCTTTTCAAATACACACACACACACACACACACACACACACACGTATATAAACCACTATTCTACAAGCCAAAATCCTGCACAAAATATTACTCTCATTTATCATCATTACGTAAGTTTTTTTCTTTTCTTATTTCTTTACTTATTTTGTACTTGGGCTTAAACCCAGGAGCACTTTGCAAATAAGCCACATTCCCAGTCCTTTTTATTTTCTCTTTTCAGGCAGGTTCTCTCCAATTTTAGGTAGTTCTTACTGTTGTAAAAAAAAGGTAAATGAAATGACATGATGGGTAAGAAGAATGGAGTCCCCTTTTAGAAATTTAAATACACCTGTGACACTTTAACTCTTATTAAACATCTTTTCAGTGATGACAGAAAGCAATTTTAAACCTTTTTTATTTACCAAACTATGTAGTCATAACAATACACCAGTGTACGTATATATGCAAAACAAACAAAAAAGGCCTTGTAGCTTTTAGAAAACATTTTAGATTGAGAGCTAACCCTTGTATATTTACCTCTAAACAAAGCAATGTGTAAAAACAAAATCTCTACAGTTGGATAAAGTAGGACTGATCCAAAAAACACATTAACCAAGGCAAGCCAGGTCAAAATGATGAGCTCAAAAGATATATAATTATCAAAGACTTTCTGGCCTCTGGCCTGATGTAGTATTCAGAAGTAAAAAAGAGTTTGATAAAAAAAAATGGAGATGTGTGGGCACTCAGAGAAAAAAGGATTTTGATTTTTTTCATTGTAAGGAAATACAGACAAAGGCCATGTCCCCATCTCTCCCTGAAGGAATTTCCCAAAGAAGCAGCAAGGGAGCCTACTTCTATCAGTCTAACACTGTAACTTTTTGGGGAGAGTGTTCTCCTTTAGCTTCAGGTCCTTTTGCACCTTGTATATTGACCTTTTCCCTGGTGTCTGTGGGAACAATTGGAGAGTCCTCAGGAGCAGCCCTATCCACCATTCAAGTCTTCAATCACAGATGAATGGATAAAGAATGATAGAGTATAGACAGAGGGATACATGCATCTCACATGTGTCTAAGGAAATGAATAACCTTTTTAAAAATCTTTAATTTTCCTCCTCTGTTCTCTTTCCATGTATCTGTCTAGGCTTTATAAAACTCTGTTTGCCTTTCTAACAATTGTATAATGGATATACAAATGAGCAGATTCCCTCATGAGACACTTTGTTACATCATAGCTCAGATGTAATGCTAGTTTTCCACTGATTGTGTTTCAACCACTGTTGTGATGATCTACCAACCATGAAGTGAATTAAGATTAAAAAAGATACATGAAGCTGGTCACAGAGGTGCATGAATGTAATCCCAGCAGCTCTGGAGGCTGTGGCAGGAGAATCGCCACTACAAAGCCTTCTTCAGCAATTTAGCAAGGTTCTCAGCAACTTTGCAAGACCCTGTCTAGGAAAAAAGAAAAGAAAAAAAAAAAAAAAACTCAGTAAAAAAATTTGCTGCGGAGATGTGGCTTAGTGATTAAGAACTCCATTTACCAAAAACACACATATAAAATAAAACAAAATCTACTTGGAGCAACTGTAAATTGATGGGAGGACTTGTGAAATGTGTTTTGAACTCATGCTATCTGAGACAAATAATGACACAATCTTCAAGACACTGAATTATTTATTCACCTCAATATTTTGCACCCACCTAGGTTCCAATGGATAGGAGAGGTTTTACAATGATTCCTGGACACCTGGAGCATACATAGGTCATTGAGTAGAGGTCATGGGGTAACCAGAAAGAGCTGAGTCCCCTTGTCAGGCTGGCTCAAAGTGTATTATATGTGCCTGGTTCTACTTCTTCACTCTCTCTGGGGACCTTGATCACCTGCTGGAGCTGGATAGAGCCCTTTAGATACACCTGGCAAGGTAAGCATCATTTGTTTGCAACCAGACACAAACTCCTGTCTCCAGCCCTCTTAGAATTTCCAGCTGCCTATCTGCAAATTTGGTCCCTCACTCCTACCAGAAATTATGCTCTGACCTTGCTCTGTTGTGAGAGAAATTCCACCTGAGAGCTGGCAAGTGAAGTCTAATTGCACCTTACTCGGATAAATCTTGATTTGGGCTCCAGAAACCCTAAGGGGCCAGATTCTTCTTGCTAAGGCTTTGTTCTTACTTTAGTAAAAGGTCACCAGACAGTGCCTGGAATCCAAAGCGACCAGGATGGGACTTGACAGGCAAGAACTGTGACTTGTTCCTAAGAACTTCAGCTCCTCAGCTCTCCAGAGAAAGAGGTTTCAGAGAACCCACCATGGGGTCACCAAGGAAATCCCCACTGTGTGCTAATGACTTTACAGAGGCCCCAAAATTCCTGGACCACAACCCAGGCAAAACTCTGGCTACCAACCACTTCCATGTTAGACTTCTAAGGCTGAGATCATAGCTTGCTCCCAGGAGGTCACAGATACCCTTTGACAAAATCCCACCTGGACACAGAAAAATCCCCTGATGGAAACACACCATAAAACTTAACCCTGGCCTAGGCCAGGGACCCCCAGACTCACAGATCCCAGAGACTGTCACAGACTCTGGCATGCAAAACCATCTGTTGAAATAAAACGTACACATTACAAACACATAATATGAAAATAACACACCACTACACTTTCTCTAGATAGGAAAGTTACTAGGATATTGGGAACAGCTTTATGTCAGTATATTTGACATCTTTTACAAATATATTCTTGGAAAGATTCAACTTCCCCAAAATAACTGAAGAAAAACAAGTTGGAATCATTGAAAAATACAGAATTGGTAGTAAAAAATCTTCCTATAAATGAAAGGTCAGACTCAGAAAGTCACTGGAAAATCCAAACATTTCATAAATGTATACATATATATATATATTGGCACAATATTTTAGAAAATAGTAAGAGAGGTGACATACCTGATTCATACTCTGGCTAAATTAATATGACCCAAGTCCTTGAAAATAGAACTGGAAAAATCCTGAGTACAAGGCAATTTCTGGAAATAGGGAAATAGCAGCATGTAAATGAGATATATGTGTCATGATTTACTTTGGTTTCTAAAAAAACATGCTGATCACTATATGACTTGGTTATATTCTTGCAATCAATGAAACCTGTTTTAAAATTCCAAATCTATAGATAAGAAATGTATGAAGGAACACTGTTCAGAGCTGGGTTCGGGCTCAGTGGTATAGGGCTCACCTAGCACATGCAAGGCACTAGGTTCCATTTTCAGAATCAATATAAAATAAATAAATAAATAAACTCATTTAATAATTTATCATAATATTGGAAGAAAACATCTTTTCCTCCATGTCTAAATGCAACTGTCTCTAATATACTGTATACAAATCTAGCCTATGTTTTTTTGTGTTTTAATGGGGGAATGCACATGTGTGAATCCAAGACCAATCATTACTGTTTCACACCTTATTTCACTTTCACAAATATCACACTATACAACTACTTCTGAAACTTGATAATTCACTGGGCAGTGTATTCTATACCACTTCTAAAATAAAGTACAAATGTTTTCTTATTTTCAACTGTGCTGTGCTTAGATCTTATCATCCCTTCAAGCTACATGTGCTAAAGATTTAGTACCCACTGAGATGACACTGTTATATGTTTGAATATTTAAGAGGTGGGGCCTAGTAGGAGATTATTAGGTCATTGGAGGCAGGCCCTCTAGGGATTATGAGGCCCTGTACCCTCCCTCTTTCTCCTTATGACTTCCTAGTCATGTGATTGACAGTTTTACTACACCATGATGTGCTAACTTCTCACAGTCTGAAGCAATGGGGACAACTGACCAGGGACCTAAACTTCAAAAACCATGGACCAAGCCTGACATCATGGACAACACCTGTAATTCCACCAACTCAGGAGGCTGAGGCAGCAGGGTCATATTTCCAAATAAACCTGAGATAAGTTGTGGGACCATATCTCCAAAAATAAAGAGTGCTGTTAAAGTAGCTCAGTGGAGAGGATCCCTGGATTCAACCCTAGACCACAAAACAAACAAACAAACAAACAAAAAACAAAGTCAAAGGTCAAATAAGCCCTATCACAGGTATTAGGTGTACTGGTGGAAAAAAGTGACTAACATAGCTAACTTGATACATTCTTATGAGCATTTTACCTGAAGATTCTGTGTTCTGTATGAAAGCTAAGCATTTCCCTGTGGAAACATCTATTAGCAAAACTGCCAAGCATCTGCAACTTCAAAACACATTCCAAGCGACTTTCCAATGTGATTTTGCAAACAAGACATTTCCTATGTTGGAGAACTGCTATTATCCACCTATTCTCAGTCTCATTATAAGAAAGAAGATATTTCCAAAATGAAGAATTGTACATTACACGCCTTATAAATTCATAGAAAACATGCTTTATTGTATAAGTTAATATTATTTCAAAATTTCACACTTAAATTAATATGAGGCACATGACAAACATAGC
>JAKELJ010000974.1:0-12811 GCA_025594165.1 Tamias sibiricus
GATCTTCTCTGGGACCACTGGATGGGGTACAATACCCACATTGACAGAACACTGGCAAATGTCACAAGGACAGGTTCTTACCACCATGGGGGGGGGGCTTGCTGAGACCTATGGAGCAGCACCACTCTCCAGCCCCAACAAGTTAAGTGAGATATGGTGCCTGAGGGATCCTCTGCTAAAGGTTCCAAGGACTTGGTGCCTGTGGAGGAGCACCCCTCTCCCATCAGTGGTCAGTCTCCAGGGTTCCTGGGTGTAGCCAACACTGGTCCCGCAGGGCTCAGTCTTGAATGGGTCCTTTGGTGAGCGCCCCTCACAGAGCAGTGCTCAGTGTGCTCAGGGTCCTGTGGGTGCACTCCCCGACCTTGTCAACCATGTAACCTTGCTGCAAGATTTTGCTTGTGAGGGTACCTGGCCATGACCGTGGATTGGGCCCTGTGTCCGGAAGGTGAGAGCCCCTGCACTGCCAGTTCCCAGTGTACTCAGGGTCCTGTGGGTGGCACTTGTGGTCCATGGCCCAGTCTTACCTGGGGCTTGTGGGTGAGCACCTCCTCGCCCGCCAGTCCCCAGTGTGCTCAGGCCTTGTGGGTGAGGGCCCCCCCGGGAAAGCGTAGGGCACCAATCTTCTCTCTGGGGCCGTGTGGGTGAGCTTCCTCAATGCAGGGCCCCAGTGTACTCTTGGTCCTTAGGCAGCGTGCACCTCGGCCTTCAAAAACAAACCAGCGCTGTGGAATGAATTACACTGAGTCCTGTTGGGTGTGGCGTGAGGCCCCAGAGGGTCCTTCTATGGGGGGCCATCTTGGAAAGTGGTGAATCACCTTCCATGGGCCAGGGCTCTGTATCCCCTCTGGGGAAAACCATTGATGTGAATTGCCCACTCTCCAGCTTCAGCTACCCCAGGGGGTACTTTCTGGGTCCTGGGGGTGAGCGCCCACGTCGCACTGCAGGACCAGGTGTATCAGAGCCCTATCCCTCTGGGGTTCTGGAATGAACTGTGTTGAATAGTAGGAGCCTTTCCCTCTATGAGCGAAAGGCAGGAAAACCTCTTTGGCCTTCAGGGTGTCAGGGTCTCCTCTTCGCACCACCTGGGAAGCTGTGGTCCAATCTGGAGACCTCCTCTTTGCAAAACACCTTGCTTGGCCTTTGATGTGGCCCTTCCAGACAGGCTTCTCAACGTTAGCCTGCAACCACAAGACAGTGTTATGGAATGTCAAGTCTACTAGTGAATTGTTACCTGGAACGCATCCCCGCCTGTGCCACCATTTCCAGGCACTTGCCCATGGAGCTGTGCCTTGTGCCCGATTGAAACAATGTCCTGTATGGATGTCAGAATGAAGTACCTGGTACCAGAAGAGGACTGAGTCAAATCTGCAACACATGTTCGGATCTCCTCTGGGACCTCTGGATGGATGGATGGGGTAATAACCTCCCCATTGGTCTAGGATCACTGGCAAAGTGGGCAAAGAAAAATACTCCTTACAACCATGTGGGCTTGTGAGAACCCATGGAGATGGCACCACTATCCCAGCCCCAACCCCAGATTAAGTGGGATGGAGTGGAGTGCTTCTGAGATTTTTTCGCCTTCCTCTCGATCCTCTGCCACCCCTCTCCCATGACCCTCTCCTCCTTCTCCCCCCTCAGTTCCCTCCTTCCTCCATCCGTTCCAAGGGGATTCGTGGAGCTTATGGAGGAGTGCCCCCCTTCCCACCATTGGTCAGTCTCCAGGGTTCCTGGAGGTGTGGGCACCTTAGTCCTGCAGAGCTCAGTATTGAATGGGTCCTGTAGGTGAGCGCCCCTCACCCAGCAGTAATCAGTGTGCTCATGTGTCCTGTGGGTGCAACTCCCCGGTACCATTGGTCATACCATGTACCCTTACCTCTAAGATTTTGCTTTGTGAGGGCCCCTGGGCCCATGAGTGTGGATTGTTTGGATTGTTGCCCCTGTGTCCTGCGGGGTGACAACCCCTGAACTGAATGCCATTTACCAGTGTACTCAGGTGTCCTGTGGGTGGCACCTGTAGGCCTTGGCCCTGTCTCACCTGTGCGGGCCCCTTGCGTGTGAGCACACCCTATTGCCCCCCCTGCCTGGACCAGTTATCCTATGGGCCCTGTGGGTGTGCCTCTGGCTCAAGTTTGACTCTGGGTTCTTGGGGTGGGATTTTGCCCCCAGCAAGCTAGGGTCCAGTCTCCTCTGGGGCCTAGTGGGTGAGCCGCCCCTTCTCCCGCTGGGGCCTCCAGTGTACTCTGGGTCCTGAGGCCCGCGTGCTGCCCTCTAGGTCAAGCCTACCGCAAGCTTGAGTTGCATCTGGGTAACCTGTGGGTGAAACGAAGCCTCGACCCGGGAAGTGCCCAGAGTAGGAGGTCTCCTCTGGGGGCCTGTTGGTTTCGTGTGCCCCAACTTCTGACCCAGGGCTCACTCTCCCCTCGGGGCACCACTGTGGGGAGTGCCTTCGCCATACAAGCGCCCTGCGGGTCTTTCTGGGTCCTGTGGGTGTGAGCGCCCCTTGCTCTGGCAGGGCCACCTGAGTGTCTCTGAGCCCTATCCCATCAGGGGTACTGGGATGAACTGCTGAGTAGGTGCCTTTCTCCTCTGAGAAAAGGGAGTGAGCCCCATTTGCCTCATCGTTAGGCCGAGGATTGTGAGGGTCCTCCCCTCCACATCACCTGGGAACACTTGGGAGCAATTGGAGACCTCCTCTTTGCAAACACTTGCTTGAACTGTTGATGTGTGGCCATTCTGACAAGCTTCTCACATATAGCCTGCAACTACAAGACAAGTGTTCTGGAATGTCAAGTCAAACAGCTCTTAGGGACCTGGATGCCTACCCGCCTGTGCCACCAATTTCGGGGCCCTTAGCTCATGGAGCTGTTTCCCCTTTGTGTACCACTGAAAAATGCCCAGGATGTCTGAAGTCCTGGGACCAGCATGAGGTAAGTCAAATCTGCAACACTTGTTTAAGGATCTCCTCTGGGACTTCTGGATGGTGTACAGTTCCCACATTGACAAGGACACTGGCAAATGTGGCACAAGAACAGCCTCCCTACACCTTCAGGTGGGGCTTTGCTGAAGACTTATGGAGCATCACCACTGTCCCAGCCCCACCCAGGTAAGTGAGAACGTGGTGCTTGAGAGATCCTCTGCTAAAGGTTCCAAAGACTCGAGCCCTATGGGGGGCAGCACCCCTCTCCCACCAGTGGTCAGTTCTCCAGGGCTCTGGGGGTGGGCAAACCTTATGTCCCCACAGGTTCTCAGTTTTGAATGGGTCCTGTGGGTGAGCGCCCTCACCCAGCAGTGCTCAGTGTGCTAAATGTCCTGTGGATGCACTCCCTGCACCATGCCTACCATGTACCCTTGCCTCAAGATTTTGCTTGTGAGGGCCCCTGGTCATGTGTGTGTGGATTGTGCCCTGTGTCCTGTGGGTGAGAAACCAACTGAATTGCAAGTTCCCAGTGTACCTCAATGAACTGTGGGTGGCGCCTGTGGACCTTGGCCCAGTCTCACCTGGGGCTTGTGGGTGGAGTGCATCCTCTCGCCGCCAGTCCCCAGTGTGCTCGGGCCTTGTGGGTGGGGCGCCCCCTGGCAAGCTATGAACCAGTCTTCTCTGGGGGCCATGTGTGTGAGTGCCCCTCACACACGGGCTCACAGTGTACTACTCGGGGTCCTGAGGTTGTGTGCCCCGACCACTCAAGCCCACCTGGCTTGAGTCTCCTCTGGGTCCCTGTGGTGTGAGCACCCCTCGCCCAATCAGTGCCCAGAGGGTCTCCTATGGGGCCGTTTTGTGGGGTTGTGCCCCACTCCCTGGCCAGGGTCACAGTAATCCCCTGTGCACTGTTTTGGTGAGCGCCCCCATCACCTGGTCCAGTGCACAGTGTGTCTCCACTGGGTCTTGTGGTGAGCGCCCCTCGCTCTGCAGGGCCCAGTATCCTCTGAGCCCTACCCCACCTGAGGCCTGGATATGATCTGTGTTGAGTAGGTGCCTTTCCCTCTGAGGAAAGGAAACCTTCTTTGGCCTCAGTTGTGTGAGGGTCCTCCTCCTATGGGGCATGTGGGTTGTGCTCCCACTTCCCTGGCACCCCCTGGGAATTGTTTTTGAGGCCCCTGCCAATCTGGAGATGTCTCCTCTGGGTCTTTGAGCACCATGATCTTCATTGCCGGTATCTCTGAATCCACTTTGCTTGGAATAAAACTTTGAGTAGGTGCCTTCTGTTGAGGACAGAAAACCTTCTTATAGGGCCTCAGACATAGCTCTGCAACCACAATCTGGACAAGTGTTCTGGAACATGTCAAGTGGCCCAAACAGCTTCTTAACATAGGACTAACCACAAGGATGCATCAAATAATGACTAGGGACCTACATGCCAACCATTTCCTGGGCCTTATCTCATGGACTGTGCCCTTGTGCACACCATTGAAAATGCCCAGGAAGTCTGAAGTCCCTGGAACCAACAGAGGAAACTTAAATCTGCAACACTTGTTCAGATCTCCTCTGGGACCTTCTGGATGGGATTCCATTCCCACATTGGCAGGACTCTGGGCAAATGTCGCATAAGAACAGCTCCTTACAACCTCCTGTGGGGCTTGCTGAGACCTATGGACACACGCACCAACTGTCTAAGCCCCACACAGGTAAGTGACACATGGTAGGGCTTGTGAGCGTCCTTTGCTAAAGGTTCCAAGGACTCTGAGCGCTGTGGAGGAGTGCACCGCCTCTCCACCAGTGGTCAGTCTGCAGGGTTTCTGGGTGTGGGCACCCTTAGTCCCACAGGGACTCAGTCTTGAATTTGGGTCCTGTGGGGTGAGCGCCCCTCACCCCTGCAGTGCTCAGTGTGCTCGTGTCCTGTGGGTGCACTCCCCTGACCCTTGTCATCCATGTAACCCATGCCTCAAGATTTTGCTTGTGAGGGTCCCTGGCCATGAGTGTGAATTTGTGCCCTGTGTCCATGTGGGTGAAAACCCCTGTAATTGCTCGTTGCCAGTTTCCCAGTGTACTCAGTGTATTGTGGGTAGGCACCTGTGGGTATTGGCCCCAGTCTCACCTGGGGCTATGTGGGTGAGATGCCCCTAGCCCGCCAGTCCCCCAGTGTGCTCTGGTTTTGTGGGTGGGCACCCCCTGGCAAGCTAATGACCAGTCTCCTCTGGGGCCTGTGGGTGAGCGCCCCTCACCTAGGGCCCCAGTGTACTCTGGGTCCTGAGGCTGCAGTGCCCCTCGCTCAAGCCCACCTGGCTTGGAGTCTCCTTTGGGTCCTGTGGGTGAGTCACCCCTCGCCCCAGCAGTGCCCAGAGGGTTTCCCTCTTTGGGGGCCTGTGGGTGGTGTCCCACTTCCTGACAAGGGCTCAGTCTTTTATGGGGTGGTGAGCCCCCCTCACCAAAGCAGTGCCCAGCGGGTCCCTCTGGGTCCTGTGGGTGAGCGCCCCTCACCCTGCAGGGCCTGGTTGTCTCTGAGCCCTATCCACCTGGGGCCTGGAATGAACTGTGTTGTGAGTAGGTGCCTTTCCCTCTGAGGAAAGGAAAATCCTCTTTGGCCTCAGGGTGTGAGGGTTCTCCTCCAACCACCTGGGAAACTGGAGCAATCTGGAGACCTCCTCTTTGCAAACACCTTGCTTGGCCTTTGATGTGGCCCTTCTGACAGGCTTCTCAACATAGCCTGCAACCACAAGACAAGTGTTCTGGAATCTCAAGTCAAATAGCGCCTAGGACCTGGATGCATCCCTCTTCTGCCACCATTTCTGGGCTTTTTTTTTGCTCATGGGGCTGTTGCCCTTGTGCACCATTGAAACATGCCCAGGATGTCTGAAGTCCCTGGGACCAGCAGAGGAAAGCCAAATTTGCAACACTTGTTAAGATCTCCTCTGGGACCTCTGGATGGGGTACAGTTTCCACATTGACAGGACACTGGCAAATGTCGCACAAGGACAGCTCCTTACAACCATGGTGGGGCTTGCTGAGACCTATGGAGTATCACCACTGTCCCAGCCCCACCAGGTAAGTGAGAAATGGTGGTGCTTGAGGGATCCTCTGCTAAGGTTCCAAAGACTCTGAGCCCCTGTGGGGGGAGCACCCTCTCCCACCAGTGGTCTGTCTCCAGGGTTCCTGGGGTTGGCAACCTTAGTCCCACAGGCTCAGTCTTGAATGGGTCCTGTGGGTGAGCGCCCCTCACCCAGCAGTGCTCAGTGTGCTCAGGGTCCTGTGGATGCACTCCCCCGACCCCTGCCAACAATGTACCCTTGCCCTCAAGGTTTTGCTTGTGAGGGCCCCTTGCCATGAGTGTGGATTGTGCCTGTGTCCTGCGGGTGAGAACCCCTGAAATTGCCAGTTTCCAGTGTACTCAGGGTCCTGTGGGTGGTGCCTGTGTGGGCCTTGGCCCAGTCTCACCTGGGGCTTTTGGGGGTGAGCGCCCTCTCACCGCCAGTTCCCCAGTGTGCTCAGGCCCTGTGGGTGGGCGCCCCCTGGCAAGCTATGAACCAGTCTCCTCTGGGGCCTGTGTGTGAGCGCCCCTCATGTGCACGGGGCCCCAGTGTACTCTGGGTACTGAGGTTCTGTGGCCCCTCACTCAAAGCCCACCTGGCTTGAGTCTCCTCTGGGTCCCTGTGGGTGAGCGCCCCTTGCTATCAGTGCCCCCCAGGAGGGTCTCCTTTGAGGCATGTGGGTTGTGCGTTCCACTCCCTGGCCAGGGCTTAATCTCCCCTCTGCACCGTTGGTGAGTTGGCTCCTCACCTGCCATCTGTGCCCAGTGAGTGTCTTCCTCTGGGTCCTCTGGCTGAGTGCCCTCGCTCTGCATGGGGCCCAAGTATCTCTGAACCCTATCCCACACCTGGAGGCCTGGAATGAAACTGTTGATGTACGTAGGTGCCTTTCCCTGCTGAGGAAAGGAAACCTTCTTTGGCCTCAGGATGTGAGGGTTTCCTCCTCTTACACCACCTAGGAAACTGGAACAATCTGGAGACCTCCTCTTTGCAAAAACACCTTTGATTGGACTTTGATGTGGAAACCCTTCCAACAGGCTTCTCAACATAGCCTGCAACCACAAGACAAGTGTTCTGGAATGTTCATGTCAAATAGCTCCTAGGACCTGAATGCATTCCACCTGTGCCAACATTTCTGGGGGGGGGGGGCCCTTTGCTCATGAAGCTGTGCCCTTGTGGTGCTTTGAAACATGCCCAAGATTGTCTGAAATTCCTGGTATCAACAGAGGAAAGTCAAATCTGCAACACTTGTTCGGTATCTCCTCTGGGACCTATGGAGTGGGGTGATAACTCCCCATTATTGGCCAGGACACTGGCAAATATCGCAAGAAAAGCTCCTTTTACAACCAGGTGGGGCCTTGCTGAGACCCATGGAGCATGCTCTGCTGTCCCATCCCCACCTTAGGTAAGTGAGACATGGTACTTGAGATATCCTCTGTTAAAGGTTCCAAAGACTTGAGAGCCCTGTGGAGGATCGCCCCTCTCCCATCTGTGGTCAGTCATCAATATTCCTGGTGGTCGGCACCCTAGTTCCACAGTGCTCAGTCTTGAATGGTGTCCTTTGGGTGAACACCCCTAACGCAGCAGAGCTCAGTGTGCTGTTGTGTCCTGTGGGTGCACTCTCCTGATTTCTTGTCAACTATGTACCCTTACTCAAAATTTTGCTTGTTACTGTGTCCTTATCATGAGTGTGAATTATGCCCTGTGTCCTGCGGGTGAGAACCCATGAATTGCAAGTTCCCATTGTACTCAATGTCCTGTGGATGCTACCTGTGTGCATTGGCCAGTCTCACCTGGGCTTTTAGGTAAGGGCCTCTCACCCGCAGTCCCCTGTGTTGCTCTGGCTTTGTGGGTGGGCGCCTCCCTGCAAAGCTAGTGACCAGTCTTCTCTGGGGCCTGTGGGTGAGCACCCCTCACACACGGGCACCCAGTGTACTCTGGGTCCTGAGGCTGCATGTCTCTCACTCAAGCCTACCCGGATTGAGTCTCCTTTAGGTTATTGTGGGTGATGTGTCCCTCGCCCAGAAGTACCCAGAGAGTCTCCTTTTGTGGGTGTGTTGGTTGTGCCCTATTGCTGTCCAGGGCCTAGTCTTCCTGGGCACCTATGGTGAATGCCCTTCACCAGCCTGTGCCATTGGGTTTTTCTGGGGCCTGTGGGTGAGCGCCCCTGCCCTGCAGGGCCAGGTTTATCTGAACCCTATCCCACCCGGGGCCTAGAATCATCTGTGGTGTGAGTAGGTGCCTTTCCTCTAAAAAAGAAATCTCTCTTTGGTCTTCAGTATGTGAGGGTCCTGCCTCCCCAAAAATGTGGAAAGTGGAGCTATCTGGTGATCTCCTTTTCATGAACTCCTTGCTTGGCCTTTGATATGGCCCTTCTGAAAGGCTTCTCAACATAGCCTGCCAACCACAAGACAAGTGTTTGGAATGTCAAGTAAAAACATCCCCTAGGACCTGGATGCATCCCGCCTGTGCCACCATTCCTGGGCCCTTAGCTCATGAAGCTGTGCCCTTGTGCACCATTGAAAAATGCCCAGGATATCTGAAGTCCCTGGGACCAGCAGAGGTAAGTCAAATCTGGGCAACACGTGTTAAGATCTCCTCTGGACCTCTGGGATGGGGTATAGTTACACATTGGCAGGTACACTGGCAAATGTCACAAGTACAAGCTCCCTACAACCAGGTGGGCTTGCTGAGAACTTATGGAGCATCACTGCTGTTCCAGCCCCATACAGTTAAGTGAGAAAATGTTGCTGAGTGAGAGATCCTCTGCTAAAGGTTCCAAAGACTTCGAGCCCTATGGGGGAGTGCCCCTCTCACTACCAGTGGTCACTGTCTTCAGGGTTACCTGGGTTGGGCACCTAAGTCCCACACACGTCTCAGTTTATGAAAGGCCTCGTGTGTGAGCGCCCCTAAACCAGCAATGTTCACTGTGCTCTAAATTTCTTGTGGATACACAGCCCTGACCATGTCTATTATGTTACCTTGCCTCAAGATTTTGCTTGTGAGGGCCCTGGCCATGATGTATGGATTGTGCCCTGTGTCCTGCAGGTGAGAACCCCTGAATTGTAGTTCCCATTGTACTCAATGTCCCTGTGGGTGGCACCTGTGGGCATTGGCCCCAGTCTAACCTGGGGCTTTCGGAGCGGTTTTCAGTGGAGCGCACTCTTGCCGCCAGTCCCCAGTGTGCTCTGCCTTGTTGGTGGGTGAACCCTGGTAAGCTATGAAACAGTCTCCTCAGTGTGGCCTGTGGGTGAGTGCTACCTCACACACGGGCCCCCAGGTGTACTTTGGGTACTGAGGTTGCGAGCCCCTCACCTCAAGCCCACCTGGCTTGAGTCTTCTCTGGGTCCCTGTGGGTGAGGGCCCTTGCCCATCAATGCCCAGAGGGTCTCCTATGGGGCGTGTGGATTGTGCTCCACTCCCTGGCCAGAGATAATCTCCCATGGGCAAAAAAAAAAAAAAAAAAAGAAAAAAAAAAAAACGTTTGTGAGCATCCCTTGCCAGATCTGCACCCCCAGTGTGTCTTTTCCTGGGTCCTGTGGGTGAGCACCGTGCTCTTCATTGCCTGGTATCTCTGAGCCCTATCCCATCCTGAGGCCCTGGAATGAACTGTGTTGAGTAGGTGCCTTTCCTACTGAGGGGAATGGAAACCTATTCTTTGGCCTCAAGACTGTGAGGGTCCTCCTCTGCACCACCTGGGAAACTGGAGCAATCTGGAGACCTTCTCTTTTGTGAACACCTTGCTTGGCCTTTGATGTGGCTCTTCTATTAGGCTTCATCAACATAGCCTGAAACCACAAAACAAGTGTTCTGGAATGTCAAGTCAAACAGCTCTAGGACCTGACTGCATCCTGCCTGTGCCACCATTTCCAGGCCCTTAGGCATGGAGTTGTGCACTTTTGCACCATTGAAACATGCCCCAGGATTTCTGAAGTCCCTGGTACCAACAGAGGGTAAGTCAAATCTTACAACACTTGTTCGGATCTCTCTCTGAGACCTCTGGATGGGGGTACAACTCTCATATTGGCAGACCATTGGCAAATGTTAAAAGAAAAGCTTCTTACAACCATGTGGGGTTGCTGAGACCCATGGATCTGCACCACTATCAAAGCCCCACCCATGTAAGTGAGACATGGTACTTTGAGAGATCCTCTGTTAAAGGTTCCAAAGACTGGGAGTGCTGTGGAGGAGCACCCCTCTTTGATCTTTGGTCAGTTGTCAATGTTCCTGTGGGTTGGCACCTAGTTTCGCATTGCACAGTCTTGAATGGGTCTTGTGAGTGAGCGCCCCTCACCCAGTAAGCTCAGTGTGCTCTGTGTCCTTGGTTGCACTCCCCTGATTTCTTGTCAACCATGTACCCTTGCCTCACGATTTTTGCTTGTGAGAGCCCCTGGCCATGAGTGTGGAAGTATTCTATGTCCTTTGGGTAAGTAAGAGCCCCTGAATTGCCAGTTCCCAGTGTACTCAGGTTCTGTGGGTGGTGCCTGAGGGCCTTGGCCCAGTCTCACCTGGGGCTTGCAGGTGAGTGCCCCTTGCCCGCCTGTTTTTAGTGCTCTGGCCTTGTGGGTGGGAGCCACCTGGAAAGCTAAGGACTGTCTCCAATGGGATCTGTGGGTGAGTGCCCCTCATCTGCAGGGCCCCCAGTGTGCTCTGGGTCATGAGGCTGCATGCCCCTCACTCAAACCCATGCAATTTGACTCTTTTCTGGGTTTTCCTGTGGGTGGAGCAGTGACCACAGGGTCTCCTCTGGTGCCTGTGGGTGGTGCCCGAATCCCTAGCCAGGGTTCAGTCTCCCCTGGGCACTGTTGGTGAGTGCCCTCACCAGCCAGCGCCCAGTGGGTCTCCTCTGGGGGTTTTGTGAGTGAGCGCTCCTAACACTGCAGGGCCCAGTTTCTCTGAGCTCCTTATCCCACTGCGGCCTGGAATATACTGTGTTGAGTAGGTGCATTTTTACTCTGGAGAAAGAAAATTCTCTTTGGACCTCAGGGTGTGAGGGTCCTCCTCTGCATCACCAGGGAACCTGGAGCAATCTAGAGACCTCTCTTTGCAAACACCTTGCATGGCCTTTGATGTGGCCCTTCCAACAGGATTCCCAACATAGCCTGCAACCACTAGATAAGTGTTCTGGAATGTCAACTCAAATACCACCTAGGATCCGACATGCATCTTGTCTGTGCCACCATTTCTGGGCCCTTATCTCATGGGACTCGTGCCCTTGTAAACTTTCTCTGTCTGGATTCCAAAGCACTATTGTTTTTTTTTTTTAAGCAGTTGTTTATAAAACCTAGAAGCAGGGCAAGACTGAATGTTTAACTCATGAAAGACTTTTTGTTCTAAGGGATTTATATCTACTTTAAAAGTAAGAGAAGCCGGGCACGGTGGCACGCACCTGTAATCCCAGCACTTTGGGAGGCTGAGGCAGGAGGATTCGCGAGTTCAAAGCCAGCCTCAGCAATGCGAGGCACTTAGCAACTCAGTGAGGGACCCTGTCTCTAATAAAATACAAAAAAAAAGGGCTGGGGGATGTGGCCCAGTGGTTGAGTGCCCCTGAGTTCAATCCCCAATACCACAAAAAAAAAAAAAAGTAAGAGAAATTTATTTTTAATCACAAAAAGACTCTTAAAGCTTATTAATAGAAATTAAATACTTATAGAAAAAAGATTTGTGTTATTTCTTCTACGTTACATTTTCTTATTTTTCAAGAAAAGATAAATGCACAGAGTTAGTCTGGATCTAAATAATTGAAATAGTGATACCTGGTGGCCATATATGTAACTAAAGAACTGAAGAGCACGTAGAAGTCAAAGTTAACTCTTTCAATAACATGATATCTTTCATGAAAAAGGAGAAGGCTTTATAGAAAATGCCACAACACCATTCCTCTCATCTGTATTTGTGTTTACTTTGAAAATATTTTCATGAAACACCCCCCAATTTTTACCTTGTGGTATGATAGGATAAAACAAAACTCAAAACTGCAAAAGACTCAAGAGATTACCAGTACCCCCTTCTTGACAAAGTCAAAAGCTAAAACTGATGAAACCTTATAAGACACCAATCGTACAATCCAGAAAAGTAGAGAATGTGACCCTAACTTCTTCAACCAAACAACATTTACTCAATGCAAAAGATGATAGAAAAAACCCGCTCTAACAAATGCCCATGGTTTTAACTGATTAGGGAAAAAGCTTGTAAAAAAAAATTATCCAATCTCCAAAATTTAAAAAACAAGAGTGATTAGGAAAATTTGCAACAGTTAGAAAACCTATTTATATGCAAATCAGTGTTCTTGCATTTAAAATGATAAAATGTGATGCCATTATATTATGAGAAAATATATTGTTAAAGCAAAAAGGAGGTACCAGAAATAATGATAGCAAAGAGGATCATCTCAGTGTCTAGCCTGCAGGAAATCAAGAGGTCATATTACAAAGGAAGTGGTTAGTAAGAATCACCAATCACTTACATATCTAATCAGAATTGAAAACTGCCTGATCAAGGTGTTTCTGACACTCAGAAAAGTCAGTAAAGTCTGTTTTCCAACAGCTTTTTTAATGCCTTGATAATACCATTTAAGGATTAATCAATATAAACAGAAAATTTTCTTTTGCAATTTAGCAAATTTTTTGAATAAATCCAAGATCTTCAGTGTGAGGGGACTATGAGATGAACTCATATCAAAGTAAAAGGGAGGACCATTACACCTCTAAAATCCCAAGAAAGAATCATTTTTCCCTTGTTCTCAAATATGATAGTTCTTTTATTCCTTAGCTTGTGGCACAAATGCTTCTGTACTCTGGGTTGATGGAGCCCTCAAAACAATGAAGTCATAATCATAAAGAATGAAAGA
>JAKELJ010000975.1:0-12792 GCA_025594165.1 Tamias sibiricus
ATTCAGTGAAATTCGCCTAAATCAGGGTTAAACATCCATAAGACTGTGAAACAAATCACCCTTGATGGTGGGATTGACTCAAAATGGGGCACCTTGAGGGGCACAATGAGAGAATCATTTTTTCAGAGTTTCATTGAAATACACATCAGAAAAACTAGTACCCAGGAAGCTAAAGAAACATGGAATTAATTCCCAATTATGGCTAAAATCACTTATTTGCTTGTTAGTTTGGAAAAACTTTTGATACCTAGTGATTTCCGCATATTGAGATACATTAACCAGGACAGAAGCACTGTGTGCACATGTGATATGAAGTTGCTATTTTGTAATTTTCTAAAGTTTCTAGCTTTAAACCATTGAGGAATTCAAATACAGGCCTCATCCCAGTGAAATTCGCGCTAAACAGGGTAAACACTCCTTAGGCTCAAAACAAAAAATCCGTGATTGGTTGGCCGATGACCAAAATTGGGGGAGCCATGAGGGGCACAAGAGATAATCATTTCGTCAGAGTATCATTGCAATACACAGAAGAAACCTACTACCCACAAGGTAAAGAAACCTGGGAATAATTTCCAGTTGGCTAAAACGCTTTCTGTGAGTTAGAACTCTTATTTGCGACTACCTAGTGATTCAGCTTGAGATACTTGAACCATGGATAAAGCATCAGTGGTGCTCCTTGTGAACTAAAGTGTTGGTTCTGTCGTTTTTGAAGTCTAGCATAACCAATTAAGAATTAAAGCTCACAGGCGTTTTACAGGCGCATTTTCGCCTAATCATGGTAAAACATCCAATAAGACTGTAAACACAACACCCTTGGATTTTTGTGGGATGACCAAGACATGGGGAGCCTTGAGAGGCGCATGAGAGACTCGCTTTCTTCAGAGTTCATTGAACTACACAAAGAAACCTAGTACCCAGAAGCTAAGAACGCATTTGGAATTATTTCCAGTTGTCTCAATCGCTTTTCTCGTTGAGTTTGAAAATCTCTTTTGCTACCTCGTTGATTCAGCTTTGAGATACTTGATCCCGGAAATAAGCACAGTGAGGCTTGCTGCTCTTTGTGATATGAAGTGTTGCTTCTCGTGGCATTTTTCAAGTTCTAGCATCTAACCATTTAGGAAATTTAAAGCTTCACAGGCATTTTCAGTGCAAATTCGCATAATCGAGGGTAAACATCCACTCGATCCTCTAAACAAAAAAATCGTTGATGATGGCATGAACCAAAATTTGGGTAGCCATGAGAGAGCACAAGAGAGGAATCATTTTGTCAAGAGTTTCATTGAAATACATCATAGAAACCTAGTAAACCCAGAAGTACTAAGAAAACATGGAATTATTTCTCGAGTTATCTAAAATCACTTTTACTGCGAGTTTGAAACTCTTTTGCCTACCTAAGTGATTCACGCTTTGAGCTACTTCCACCAGGACAGAAAGCACATTGTGCATCATTGTGCTATGAATTGCTTATTCTGAATTTTCCAAGATCTAGCTTTAACCATTGAGGAATTAAACTACAGGCGTTTTTATCCCTGATGAAATTTCGCATAATCAGGGTGAAATATCCAATAGGCTCTAAACAAAAAACCCGTGACGGTTGGATTGACCAAATTAGGGGAGCCATGAGGGGGCACAAGAGAGAAACATTTTGTCATAGTTTCATTGAAATACACAAAGAAAACCTGACTACCCATAAAAACAAAAAAAGCTAAGAAACATTGGAATTATTTCCAGTTGGCTAAAATGCTTTTCTTGATGAGTTTGAATACACTTATGCTACTAGTGATTCAGCTTTGGAGATACAATGACCATGAGAGAAGCAAGCAGTGTGCTCTTGTGATACTAAAGTGCTTGTTCTGCGTTTTTAAAGTTCTAGCTTCATAACCAGTTTAAGAATTGAACTCACAGGGGCGTTTCAGATCACAAATTTTGCTCTATTCAGGGTAAACATCCAATAGAACTGTAAACAAAAACACACGTTGATTGGGTGGGATTGGACCAAATTGTATGGGAGCCTTGAGTGGGCACCATTGATTGAATCAATTTCTCAGAGTTTCGTTGAAAATACACGAAAGAAACTTAGTACCCAGCTGCTAAGAAAACATGTAATTAATTCGCAGTTGGCTAAAAACGGCTTTTGCTGTGTGAGTTTGCAAACACTTTTGCTACCTTAGTGATTCAGGCTGTTGAGATACATTGAGCCAGGAGAGAAGCACACAGTCAGCACTATGTGAACTAAAGTGGATTGTTCAGCCTTTTTAAAGTTCTAGCATTAACCCATTTAAGAATTAAACTCACATGGCGATTTCAGGCATTTTCGCCTAATCAGGGTAAACATCCAATAGGCTCTATGTAAACAAAAAACACCGCTGATGGTGGACTGACCAAACTTGGGAGCCATTGAGGGCACATGAGAGAATCATTTTTTTCAGAGTTTTCATTGAAATACACCCAAAAAGAAACCTAGTGCCCAGAAGCTAAGAAACATGGAATTTATTTTCCAGTTGGCTAAAATCGCTTTTCTGTGAGTTTGAAACTCTTTTTGCTACCTAGTAGATTCAGCCTTTGAGATACTTGAACCAGGAGAGAAGCACAGTGTGCTCTTGTGGAACTAAAGTGTTGTTCTGCGTTTTTAAAGTTCTAGCATTAACCATTTAAAGAATTAAACTCACAGGCGTTTTCAGGCATTTCGCCTAATCAGGGTAAACAATCCAATAGGACTGTAAACAAAACACCCCTTGATGGTGGGATGACCAAACTTCGGGGAGCCTTGAGGGGCACAATGAGAGAATCACCTTTTTCAGAGTTTCATTGAAATACACAAAGAAACCTAGTACCTCAGAAGCTAAGAAAACATGGAATTTATGTTTTCAGTTGGCTAAATCGCTTTTCCTGTGAGTTTGAAATTCTTTTGCTACCTAGTGATTCAGCTTTGAGATACATTAACCAGGGAGAGACAGCACTGTGTGCTCATTGTGATATGAAGTGCTTTTCTGCATTTTCAAAGTTCTAGCTTTAACCATTGAGGCAAATTAAACTACAGGGTTTTCAGTGAAATTCGCCTAATCATGTGTAAACCTCCAATAGGCTTAAACAAAAAACCCGTGATGTTGCAGATGACCAAATTTGGGGAGCCATGAGGTTACACAAAGACGAGAATCATTTTTTCACAGTTTCATTGAAATACACAAAAAAACCTAGTACCCAGAAGCTAAGAAACATGGAAATTATTTCCAGTTTGGCTAAAACGCTTTTCTGTGAGTTGAAACTCTTTTGGTACCTAGTGATTCAGCTTTGAGATACATTGAACCAGGAGAGAAGCACAGTGTGCTCTTGTGAACTAAAGTGTTGTTCTGCGTTTTTAAAGTTCTAGCATTAACCATTTAAGAATTAAACTCACAGGCGTTTTCAGGCATTTTCGGACTAATCAGGGTAAACATCCAATAGGACTGTAAACAAAACACCCTTGATGGTGGAGATGACCAAATTTTTGGGGAGCCTTGAGGGGCACATGAGAGAATCATTTTTTTCAGAGTTTTCATTGGAAATACACAAAGAAACCTAGTACCCAGAAGCAAAGAAACATGGAATTATTTCCAGTTGCTAAATCGCTTTTCTGTGAGTTTGAAAACTCTTTTGCTACCTAGTGATTTTGATTCAGCTTTGAGATACATGTAACCAGGAGAGAAGCACAGTGTGCTCTTGTGAACTAAAGTGTTGTTCTGCGTTTTTAAAGTTCTAGCATTAACCATTTAAGAATTAAACTCACAGGCGTTTTCAGGCATTTTCGCCTAATCAGGGTAAACATCCAATAGACTGTAAACACAAACACCCTTGATGGTGGGATGACCAAACTTTGGGGAAGCCTTGAGGGGCACATGAGAGAATCATTTTTTCAGAGTTTTCATTGAAATACACAAAGAAACCTAGTGCCCAGAAGCTAAGAAACATGGAATTATTTCCAGTTGGCTAAAACGCTTTTCTGTGAGTTTGAAACTCTTTTAGTACCTAGTGATTCAGCTATTTTGAGATACTTGAACCAGGAAAGAAGCACAGTGTTGCTCTTGTGATCTGAAGTGCTTTTCTGCATTTTCAAAGTTCTAGCATTAACCATTGAGGAATTAAACTAACAGGCGTTTTCAGTGAATTTCGCCTAATCAGGGTAAACATCCAATAGGCTCTAAACAAAAAACACGTGATGGTGGATTGACCAAATTTGGGGAGCCATGATGGGGGGCACAAGAGAGAATCATTTTCTCAGAGTTTCATTGAAATACACAAAGAAACTTAGTACCCACAAGCTAAGAAACATGGAATTATTTCCAGTTGGCTAAACGCTTTTCTGTGAGTTTGAAACTCTTTTGCTACCTAGTGATTCATCTTTGAGATACATTAACCAGGAGAGAAGCACAGTGTGCTCCTTGTGATCTAAAGTGTTGTTCTGCGTTTTTAAAGTTCTAGCATTAACCATTAAAGAATTAAACTCACAGGCGTTTTCAGGCATTTTCGCCTAATCAGGGTAAACATCCAATAGATTGTAAACAAAACAGCCTGGATAGTGGGATGACCAAACTTGGGGAGCCTTGAGGGGCACATGAGAGAATCATTTTTTCAGAGTTTCATTGAAATACACAAAAAAACCTAGTGCCCAGAAGCTAAGAAACATCGAATTATTTCCAGTTGGCTAAAACGCTTTTCTGTGAGTATGAAACTCTTTTGCTACCAAGAGATTCAGCTTTGAGATACTTGAACCAGGAGAGAAGAACAGTGTTCTCTTGTGAACTAAAGTGTTGTTCTGCGTATTTAAAGTTCTAGCATTAACCATTTAAGAATTAAACTCACAGGCGTTTTCAGGCATTTTCGCCTAATCAGGGTAAACATCCAATAGACTGTAAACAAAAACACCCTTGATGGTGGGATGACCACACTTGGGGAACCTTGAGGGGCACATGAGAGAATCATTTTTTTCAGAGTTTCATTGAAATACACATAGAAACCTAGTACCCAGAAGCTAAGAAACATGGAATTATTTCCAGTTGGCGAAATCACTTTTCTGCGAGTTTGAAACTCTTTTGATACCCTAGTGATTCAGCTTTGAGATACTTCAACAGGACAGAAGCACAGTGTGCTCTTGTGATATGAAGTGCTATTCTGAATTTTCAAAGTTCTAGCTTAAACCATTGAGGAATTAAAAACTACAGGCATATCCAGTGAAATTCGCATAATCAGGGTAAACATCCAATAGGCTCTAAACAAAAAACCCGTGATGTTGACGGACGACCAAATTTGGGGAGCCATGAGGGGCACAAGAGAGAATCATTTTGTCAGAGTTTCATTGAAATACACAAAGAAACCTAGTACCCAGAAGCTAAGAAACATGGAATTATTTCCAGTGGGCTAAATCGCTTTTCTGTGAGTTTGAAACTCTTTTGCTACCGAGTGATTCAGCTTTGAGATACTTGAAACAGGACAGAAGCACAGTGTGCTCTTGTGATATGAAGTGCTTTTCTGTATTTTCAAAGTTCTAGCATTAACCATTGAGGAATTAAAATTACAGGCGTTTTCAGTGAAATTCGCCTAATCAGGGTAAATACCCAATAGGCTCTAAACAAAAAACCCGTGATGGTGGATTGACCAAATTTGGGGAGCCATGAGGGGCACAAGAGACAATCATTTTGTCAGAGTTTCATTGAAATACACAAAGAAACCTACTACCCACAAGCTAAGAAACATGGAATTATTTCCAGTTGGCTAAAACGCTTTTCTGTGAGTTTGAAACTCTTTTGCTACCTAGTGATTCAGCTTTGAGATACTTGAATCAGGAGAGAAGCACAGTGTGCTCTTGTGAACTAAAGTGTTGTTTGCGTTTTTAAAGTTCTAGCATTAACCATTTAAGAATTAAACTCACAGGCGTTTTCAGGCATTTTCGCCTAATCAGGGTAAACATCCAATAGACTGTAAACAAAACACCCTTGATGGTGGGATGACCAAACATGGGGAGCCTTGAGGGGCACATGAGAGAATCACTTTTTCAGAGTTTCATTGAAATACACAAAGAAACCTAGTACCCAGAAGCTAAGAAACATGGAATTAATTCCAGTTGGCTAAATCGCTTTTCTGTGAGTTTGAAAATCTTTTGCTACCTAGTGATTCAGCTTTGAGATACATTAACCAGGAGAGAAGCACTGTGTGCTCTTGTGATATGAAGTGCTTTTCTGCATTTTCAAAGTTCTAGCTTTAACCATTGAGGAATTAAACTACAGGCGTTTTTCAGTGAAATTCGCCTAATCAGGGTAAACCTCCAATAGGCTCTAAACAAAAAATCCGTGATGGTGGGATGACCAAATTTGGGGAGCCATGAGGGGCACAAGAGAGAATCATTTTGTCAGAGTTTCATTGAAATACACAAAGAAACCTACTACCCACAAGGTAAGAAACATGGAATTATTTCCAGTTGGCTAAAACGCTTTTCTGTGAGTTTGAAACTCTTTTGCTACCTAGTGATTCAGCTTTGAGATACTTGAACCAGGAGAGAAGCACAGTGTGCTCTTGTGAACTAAAGTGTTGTTCTGCGTTTTTAAAGTTCTAGCATTAACCATTTAAGAATTAAACTCACAGGCGTTTTCAGG
Organism: Tamias sibiricus; assembly: GCA_025594165.1. Lineage (NCBI taxonomy): Eukaryota > Metazoa > Chordata > Mammalia > Rodentia > Sciuridae > Tamias > Tamias sibiricus. The sequence continues at coordinate 6,627 of JAKELJ010000975.1, forward strand.
CATTTTCGCCTAATCAGGGTAAACATCCAATAGACTGTAAACAAAACACCCTTGATGGTGGGATGACCAAACATGGGGAGCCTTGAGGGGCACATGAGAGAATCACTTTTTCAGAGTTTCATTGAAATACACAAAGAAACCTAGTACCCAGAAGCTAAGAAACATGGAATTAATTCCAGTTGGCTAAATCGCTTTTCTGTGAGTTTGAAAATCTTTTGCTACCTAGTGATTCAGCTTTGAGATACTTGAACCAGGAGAGAAGCACAGTGTGCTCTTGTGAACTAAAAGTGTTGTTCTGCATTTTTAAAGTTCTAGCATTAACCATTTAAGAATTAAACTCACAGGCGTTTTCAGGCATTTTCGCCTAATCAGGGTAAACATCCAATAGACTGTAAACAAAAACACCCTTGATGATGCGATGACCAAACTTGGGGAGCCTTGAGAGGCACATGAGAGAATCATTTCTTCAGAGTTTCATTGAAATACACAAAGAAACCTAGTACCCAGAAGCTAAGAAACATGGAATTATTTCCAGTTGGCTAAATCGCTTTTCTGTGAGTTTGAAACTCTTTTGCTACCTAGTGATTCAGCTTTGAGATACTTGAACCAGGACAGAAGCACAGTGTGCTCTTGTGATATGAAGTGCTTTTCTGCATTTTCAAAGTTCTAGCTTTAACCATTGAGGAATTAAAACTACAGGCGTTTTCAGTGAAATTCGCCTAATCAGGGTGAACATCCAATAGGCTCTAAACAAAAAATCCGTGATGGTGGGATGACCAAATTTGGGGAGCCATGAGGGGCACAAGAGAGAATCATTTTGTCAGAGTTTCATTGAAATACACAAAGAAACCTAGTACCCAGAAGCTAAGAAACATGGAAATTAATTCCAGTGGGCTAAATCGCTTTTCTGTGAGTTTGAAACTCTTTTGCTACCTAGTGATTCAGCTTTGAGATACATTGAACCAGGAGAGAAGCACAGTGTGCTCTTGTGATATGAAGTGCTTTTCTGCATTTTCAAAGTTCTAGCTTTAACCATTGAGGAATTAAACTACAGGCGTTTTCAGTGAAATTCGCCTAATCAGGGTAAACATACCCAATAGGCTCTAAACAAAAAACCGTGATGGTGGATTGACCAAATTTGGGGAGCCATGAGGGGCACAAGAGAGAATCATTTTGTCAGAGTTTCATTGAAATACACAAAGAAACTAGTACCCACAAGCTAAGAAACATGGAATTATTTCCAGTTGCTAAAACGCTTTTCTGTGAGTTTTGAAAACTCTTTTGCTACCTAGTGATTCAGCTTTGAGATACTTGAACCAGGAGAGAAGCACAGTGTGCTCCTTGTGAATCTAAAGTGTTTGTTCTGCATTTTTAAAGTTCTAGCATTAACCATTAAAGAATTAAACTCACAGGCGTTTTCAGGCATTTTCGCCTAATCAGGGTAAACATCCAATAGACTCTAAACAAAACAACCTGTGATGGTGCGATGACCAAACTTGGGGAGCCTTGAGGGGCACATGAGAGAATCATTTTTCAGAGTTTCATTGAAATACACAAAGAAACCTAGTGCCCAGAAGCTAAGAAACATGGAATTATTTCCAGTTGGCTAAAACGCTTTTTCTGTGAGTTTGAAACTCTTTTGCTACCTAGTGATTCAGCTTTGAGATACATTGAACCAGGAGAGAAGCACAGTGTGCTCTTGTGATATGAAGTGCTTTTCTGCATTTTCAAAGTTTCTAGCTTTAAACCATTGAGGAATTAAACTACAGGCGTTTTCAGTGAAATTCGCCTAATCAGGGTAAACCTCCAATAGGCTCTAAACAAAAAATCCGTGATGGTGGGATGACCAAATTTGGGGAGCCATGAGGGGCACAAGAGAGAATCATTTTGTCAGAGTTTCATTGAAATACACAAAGAAACCTAGTACCCACAAGCTAAGAAACATGGAATTATTTCCAGTTGGGCTAAATCGCTTTTCTGTGAGTTTGAAAAACTCTTTTGCTACCTAGTGATTCAGCTTTGAGATACATGAACCAGGAGAGAAGCACAGTGTGCTCTTGTGAACTAAAGTGTTGTTCTGCGTTTTTCAAAGTTCTAGCATTAACCATTTAAGAATTAAACTCACAGGCGTTTTCAGTGCATTTTCGCCTAATCAGGGTAAACATACCCAATAGACTGTAAACAAAACACCCTTGATGGTGGATGACCAAACTTGGGGAGCCTTGAGGGGCACATGAGAGAGAATCATTTTTGTCAGAGTTTCATTGAAATACACAAAGAAACCTAGTACCCAGAAGCTAAGAAACATAAAAATTATTTCCAGTTGGCTAAAATCGCTTTTCTGTGAGTTTGAAACTCTTTTGCTACCTAGTGATTCAGCTTTGAGATACTTGAACCAGGAGAGAAGCACAGTGTGCTCTTGTGAACTAAAGTGTTGTTCTGCATTTTTAAAGTTCTAGCATTAACCATTTAAGAATTAAACTCACAGGCGTTTCAGGCATTTTCGCCTAATCAGGGTAAAACATCCAATAGACTGTAAACAAAACACCCTTGATGGATGGGATGACCAAACTTGGGGAGCCTTGAGAGGCACATGAGAGAATCATTTTTTCAGAGTTTCATTGAAATACACAAAGAAACCTAGTGCCCAGAAGCTAAGAAACATGGAATTATTTCCAGTTGGCTAAATCGCTTTTCTTCTGTGAGTTTGAAACTCTTTTGCTACCTAGTGATTCAGCTTTGAGATACTTCAACCAGGACAGAAGCACAGTGTGCTCTTGTGATATGAAGTGCTTTTTCTGCATTTTCAAAGTTCTAGCTTTAACCATTGAGGAATAAACTACAGGCGTTTTCAGTGAAATTCGCCTAATCAGGGGTAAACATCCAATAGGCTCTAAACAAAAAATCCGTGATGGTGGGAATGACCAAATTTGGGGAGCCATGAGGGGCACAAGAGAGAATCATTTTGTCAGAGTTTCATTGAAATACACAAAGAAACCTACTACCCACTAAGTAAGAAACATGGAATTATTTCCAGTTGGCTAAAACGCTTTTCTGTGAGTTTGAAACTCTTTTGCTACCTAGTGATTCAGCTTTGAGATACTTGAACCAGGAGAGAAGCACAGTGTGCTCTTGTGATACCTAAAGTGCTTTTTCTGTATTTTCAAGTTTCTAGCATTAACCATTGAAGAATTAAACTCACAGGCGTTTTCAGTGAAATTCGCCTAATCAGGGTAAAACATCCAATAGGCTCTAAACAAAAAACCCGTGATGGTGATTGACCAAAATTTGGGGAGCCATGAGGGGCACAAGAGAGAATCATTTTTCAGAGTTTCATTGAAATACACAAAGAAACCTAGTACCCAGAAGCTAAGAAACATGGAATTATTTCCAGTTTTGGCTAAATCGCTTTTCTGTGAGTTTGAAAATCTTTTGCTACCTAGTGATTCAGCTTTGAGATACTTGAACCAGGAGCAGAAGCACAGTGTGCTCTTGTGAACTAAAGTGTTGTTCTGCATTTTTAAAGTTCTAGCATTAACCATTTAAGAATTAAACTCACAGGCGTTTTCAGGCATTTCGCCTAATCAGGGTAAACATCCAATAGACTGTAAACAAAACACCCTTGATGATGCGATGACCAAACTTGGGGAGCCTTGAGAGGCACATGAGAGAATCATTTCTCTTCAGAGTTTCATTGAAAATACACAAAGAAACCTAGTGCCCAGAAGCTAAGAAACATGGAATTATTTCCAGTTGGCTAAATCGCTTTTCTGTGAGTTTGAAACTCCTTTTGCTGCAACCTAGTGATTCAGCTTTGAGATACTTGAACCAGGACAGAAGCACAGTGTGCTCTTGTGATATGAAGTGCTTTTCTGCATTTTTCAAAGTTCTAGCTTTAACCATTGAGGAATTAAACTACAGGCGTTTTCAGTGAAATTCGCCTAATCAGGGTGAACAATCCAATAGGCTCTACAACAAAAAATCCGTGATGGTGGGATGACCAAATTTGGGGAGCCCCCATGAGGGCACAAGATGAGAATCATTTTGTCAGAGTTTCATTGAAATAAACAAAGAAACCTAGTACCCACAGACTGCTAAGAAACATGGAATTATTTCCAGTGGGCTAAATCGCTTTTCTGTGAGTTTGAAACTCTTTTGCTACCGAGTGATTCAGCTTTGAGATACTTGAACCAGGACAGAAGCACAGTGTTGCTCTTGAGATATGAAGTGCTTTTCTGTATTTTTCAAAGTTCTAGCATTAACCATTTGAGGAATTAACTACAGGCGGTTTTTCAGTGAAATTCGCCTAATCAGGGTAAATACCCAATAGGCTCTAAACAAAAAAAACCCGTGATGGTGGATTGACCAAATTTGGGGAGCCATGAGGGGCACAAGAGAGAATCATTTTGTCAGAGTTTCATTGAAATACACAAAGAAACCTACTACCCACAAGCTAAGAAACATGGAATTATTTCCAGTTGTGCTAAAACGCTTTTCTGTGAGTTTGAAAACTCTTTTGCTACCTAGTGATTCAGCTTTGAGATACTTGAATCAGGAGAGAAGCTCAGTGTGCACTTGTGAACTAAGTGTTGTTTTGCGTTTTTAAAGTTCTACGCATTAACCATTTAAGAATTAAAACTCACAGGCGTTTTCTGGCATTTTTTCGCCTAATCAGGGTAAACATCCCAATAGACTGTAAACCAAAACATCCCTTGATGGTTGGGATTGACCAAACAAGGGGAGCATTTGAGGGGCATCTATGAGAGAATCACTTTTTCAGAGTTTCATTGAAAATACACAAAGAAACCTAGTACCCAGAAGCTAAGAAACATGGAATTATTCCAGTTGGCTAAATCGCTTTTCTGTGCGTTTGAAAATCTTTTGCTACCGTAATGATTTCAGCTTTGAGGATTACATTAGAACCAGAGACAGAAGCACTGTGTGCTCTTGTGATATGAAGTGCTTTGTCTGCATTTTCAAAGTTCTAGCTTTAACCATTGAGGATTTTAAACTACAGGCGTTTTTCAGTGAAATTCGCCTAAATCAGGGTAAAACCTCCAATAGGCTCTAAACAAAAAATCCGTGATGGTGGGATGACCAAATTTGGGAGCCATGAGGGGCACAAGAGAGAATCATTTTTTGTCAGAGTTTCATTGAAATACACCAAAAGAACCCAACTACCCCCACCAAGGAACAGAAACATGGAGATTATTTCCAGTTGGCTAAAACGCTTTTTCTGTGAGTATGAAACTCTTTTTGCTACCTAGGGAATCAGCTTTGAGATACTTGAACCAGGAGAGAATCACAGTGTGCTCTTGTTGAACTAAAGATGTTGTTACTGGCGTTTTCTTAAAGCTTACTAGCATTCACCATTTAAGAGAGTAAACTCTCAGAGGCGTGTTTCAGGCATTTTCGCCTAATCAGGTGTAACCATGCCAATAGAACTTTAGAACCAAAACACCCTTGAAGGTGTGTATGCACCAAACAAGGGAGACCATCTTGAGGGGCACAAGAGAGAAATCACTTTCTTCTGAGTTTCAATTGTAATACACACAAAGAAACCTAGTACCCAGAAGCTACAGAAACATGGAATTAAATCCAGTAGGCTAAATCGCTTTTTCTGTGAGTTTGAAAATCGTTTGCATACCAAGTAGATTCAGTCTATGAGAGATACTTGAAACGCAGTAGAGAAGCACAGTGTGCACTTGTGAACTAAAGTGTTGTAGCTGCATTTTTAAAGTTCTAGCATTAACCATTTAAGAATTAAACTCACAGGCGTTTCCAGGCCATTTTCCGCCTAATCAGGGTAAACATCCATAGACTGTAAACAAAACACCCTTGAGGATGCGAAGACCAAACTTGGGGAGCCTTGAGAGGCACATGTGAGAATCATTTCTTCAGAGTTGCATTGAAATATCACAAAGAAACTTAGAACTGCGAAAAGGAGCTTCTAATTAATGAAATATCTAACCACTGTGATACGACAGGATAATGTGGGATAAATAAGAATAGTTCAATATGATTGTGCCTAATATATTTAAAGTCACAGAGAAAGACGCTGAATTGGATGAGACCGAAAATATACTAGAATTTCCCGAATGAAGAAGAATAATTACCAGAGTGTAGGAATTACGAGGGTTTTACAGCTGCTTGAATACTATAGGGA
>JAKELJ010000976.1:0-12783 GCA_025594165.1 Tamias sibiricus
GAAAAAAGGATTCCAAATGGAAATGAGAATTAGAGCCAGAGGTTGTCAGGGAAATGACTCTAGATAAAATAAAGTCCAAAATATAAGGAATATGGAGGAAAGTGCTTTTGATTTGTATTCCCCTAATGATTAGAAAAGTTGAATATTTTTCATATACTTGATAATTATTTTTATGCCTTCTTTAAAGAAATGTCTATTCAATCTTCTCGAGAACATTTTATTCAAGTACTTTTGTTTGTTTGTTTTATATACGCATGCTTGTTTGTTTTCTACTGAGTTGAGTACCAAAGGAGAAATAAATTTGGTGTTCTACTGAATAGTAGGGTTACTATAGTCAGTGATAATTCATTGTGTATTTCAAAGCAAGTAGAAGAAAAGATTGTGGACATTGTACAATAAAGAAATCAAGAGGCTTTAAGATAATGCATAAGGTTATCACCTTCTTTTAGATAATAGATATGATAATCACCTTGTTTTTATTACTATGTGATGTATATATGACTGTTTAAAATTAATATGGATTTTATATTTGTAAAATATTTTAAGTTTAAAGAACATGTGGTATTTCTAAGTAGTCACTTTGTGGGCTGCTATTATTATAATAAATGCAAATTGGAATGCTGTAAGAGCAAAATTCTGTATTTTAGAGTGAAGATTTATTTCACTATGTTCAGTCTATTGATAAAAATTCCCATGATCCCAGAGCACTATATAAAGTTTCTAAAAGTCTAAGTATCAATGTTTCTTTTCAGCCTTACATTGTATGACTGATAGAATAGTACATACTTAGTACTGGTTAAATCTGCACTCTTTTCCAGTTACCCAAGAAAACAGTATCAGGCATAATGATAAATCTATTTATACATTTGAAAGTAATGAGCTTTTTTCATGATTTTGGACAACAGAGACTATAACTATAAAACATTCTATTTGTCACTGATTATAAATTTTTTAAACCAACTTCACAATAGACAATTATCTAATGAAGGAAAAGATCTCATTAGAGTTATGTGTTTTCAATATTTCCTTTTTAATATAAGACTTGATGCCACACTGTTCCCCATAAATTTGTCAATTTTTGTGTCAATTAACAATAAAGTGAAATGAAGAAAACTTGTAAATGAAGGACATCAATAAAATCCACATTGTACTAAAATTCTCAACTCCGAGATTTTCTTCCTTTCTTTCCTTTTTTCTTTTTCAGGTTAAATGGGTACCTTTTTGGTTAACAAATAATACTGTCCTAAAGGCATTATTCTTTCCATTGCTCTGGTTATTATATCTTGACCTTCAATGAAAAATGGTGAGAGTTCTTTGCTGGAGAACAGCATGTCTTATGCTTTTTCATTCTTTAACATCATTGTGACAGAGTTACAAAATGGAAAAACAAATAAGTAATAAAAATTAATCCCTGGAGTAACATTTAGGTGCTTATTAGATATAAAATTATAGTGAATTGAGGATATGCAATGTACTTTGATTAAATATTTTATAGTTTTTTGAAAAACAAATAAAATGGTTGTATATCCTAAGTTAGTGAATAAACAAAAGTGTGCCAATTAAGCAGAAAGCATTCATCTAAGTACTTAATCAATGCTCAGTTACTGAATTCATCTCTGCTCAAGTTTACAATGTCCAAACACCAAGAGAATCTTATTGAGAAAATGCAATCATGGCCATTTTTTAGAAGGATTGTACAACTCTATGAAATTCTTAATTGTTCATTAAAATTGTACAAAAATAAAGACTTAAAAGGTTGTAGCTTTTAGAACTGTCATTATAAAATACCCCATGTGAGAACTCTCAAAATATAAGTAAAGCACAGGAGGCACCTATGCTTTTCAAAGTGGCATTAATGGGACCCTATGACAGGTTGTATCAAAGTGTATTGATGAAAAAAAAAAAAAAAAAAAAAAAACCCATGAGGAAGAATATAGGGAGTATTGCTTTCCAGAACAGGCTTAAGGGTTTCTGCCTGTGCCACATATTCTCAATTTACCCATATGGTTTTGTTTATCTTTCTTTTAAATTTTTGTGTGTTTGGCTTTTTGCAGTGCTGGGGATTGAAACCAGATCCTTGTACATGCAAAGTAAGCACTCTACCAACTGAGCTATATTCCCAGCCCTCATCTTTCTTTTGAGCAGTACCATGGGGCTAAAAATTTCATTGATCTCTGCTTCAGCTAGACAAGGATGATTCAGATTGAATTTTATAATATAAAATATGCACATATTCTATATATTTTATAGTAAGAATTAATTTTCAGTATCCTTTCTAACAGACATTATTCAGTGACTTCATATTTCAGCTCAACATTTACTAAAGATGTTCATGTATTCACAGGGCAAAACAAAGAACCAGAAAGGTAATTACATGGATGCATGATTTCAAAGCCTGAGGGAAGTAGCTTCAGAGAGTTAAAGTCCCCAGTGCTACCTGTTATAACACAATGGTGTCTGCTCAGTGCTCAGTTACCAATAAATGGCTCATCTCGGGTAAGATCCTGAGTTTCCAAACTTATGACTGTAAAGTTAAAAAACAATTAACATCAGGCTGGAGATATAGCTCAGTTGGTATAGTGCTTGCCTCACATGCACACGGCCCCAGGTTCAATCCTCAGCAGCACAAAAGTAAAAATAATAATAATTTAAAAATTAAAAATAAAAACAAATTAACGTATTTGGAAAAAAAGGGAGGTTTATAAATGAATCAAATTATACCTCGTAATTTAGTTTTGTAAATTCTGAAGTCTAATGATCAAAAATAATCTATCTTCTCAGAACTGAAAAACTCTTGAGTGAATTTGTTAGTATTCACAAAATAACATTATTTTATTTATATCTAGCATGATAAGAAAGCCTTTATTTATTTTATCATAGAGTAGGGATACACAGGAATATAAATTTTTTAAAAATTTGTTGGATCATTTAGTTAATTGATCATAGAAGCACCACAGTAATAAGAAAGCATACAAATAAAAAATATACATATACCCTTTCTCCGCTGTCCATATACCTTAGAACAATTAAGAATTATACACACATGTACAAAGATTATATATTTTCATAAATAAACACACACTTAATGACACGAAACCCATATATGTATGAACTATTAATTGGCCCTCATCCTGTTCTAACTTTCAAAATAAATATGTCCTTATAAAAATCTGATATAATGCAAGGTATGTGTTAAATTATGAGTGTTCAATAATTTCTGTTTGAGCATGATTTGTTCAATAATCAGGAAAACTTCCTGTGGCCTTCAGACTATATTTACAAATAGGCAATGAGTCTTATGTCAGTCTAACACATTTCTTGGAAAGAAAATTAAGAAATACTTATATTGTGTCTCATCAAATAAAAATGAGCACATAGACCAAGCATAGTTACTCATTGTTTCTGGGACTCACACAGTAGTCTTAAAAATTAATCACTAGTATTGGTCTTGGAAAAATTGCAAAATTTTTACCTCTAGGTGAATGTTTTCAAAGATAGCAAATATTTACTCATTAATATCATTTCCTAAGAAATATAAGACAATGTTTATTAAATATTATTTTGAAGATTTACTGAAATTTGAGTTTATCAAATTTTATTTCATAAAAAAATGAAGGTAAGATCTGAAGATCTTAAAGATGTAGAAAGTCATGTCCTAAATGAATTACAAAATTTATCTCTTGCTATTCGTGTCTTACTGTCAAAAGCATAAAAATGTCTTTTTTGTGGAGTAGAACACATGACTAGAAATTTTTCTTAGGATAAAAAAAATTACAGATATAAAATATGTTCTGTCCTATTTATATTCTAGTTGATAAAAAGGAATCAAATATATATTTATTATGTTTTGAACATTTATACCTGAGAGGAGAAAAATGGACAGGAAAAATTGTTCATCCTTGAATGAATTCATTTTCTTGGGAATTACTAATAATGCTGATCTCAAAGTCACTGTTTCATCATGTGTCTCCTGGCTTACCTCGTTAATCTTCTGGCAAACCTTGGAATGATCTTCTTAATTAGAGTGGATCCCCAGCTTTGCACACCAATGTTCTTTGTCCTCAGCCACCTCTCTTTCTGTGACGTCTGCTATTCCACAGAAGTTGGACGCAAGGTGCTGGTCAACATACTTGCCAACAACAGATCAATTTCTTTCCTTGATTGTGCTGTGCAGTTCTTGACCTTCTGTAAACTTTGCAGATTCTGAGTGTCTGCTACTGGCAGTAATGGCCTTTGATAGGAACAAGGCCATCAACAACCCCTTGTGCTATGCAGTAAACATGTCCATTAAGGTGCGTTCACTGCTCATGGCTGGGATTTACCTCATAGGCCTAGCAGATGCTTTGATACAGGACATTAAGATTCCACTTATGTTTCTGTGGGTCTAATGAGATTAATCATTTCTACTGTGATTTACCTCCACTTTTCCTCCTTCCTGTTCTAACACACAAATCAATGAGCTGGCATTATTTGCTATTTTTGGATTTATTGAACTGAGTACCATTTCCAGAATCCTTGTCTCTTATTGCTATATCATCTCATCTGTCTTGAAGATCTGGTCTGCTGAGGGGAGTCTCAAAGCTTTTTCACTTGCACCTTCCCATGTAACTGAAGTTGCAGTTTCCTACGGCACTATACTCTTCATATATTTCTGACCAAGTTCTTTTTACTGTTTAGATCAAGATAAAATGAGCTTACTCTTCTGCACCCTTGTCATTCCCATGTTGAGCCCCCCTGATTTATAACCTATGCAACAAGGATGTGAAAAAGACCCTGCAAAAACCTAAAAGCAAAGGGTAGGTTTAAATAATTATACTCTCTACACAAATTCATATTTATTTAAAGTGATTGTTTTTACAAAATTGTATTTCATGATATGCAAGAAAAAATTGTATTGTATAATTTAATTTAGTAAAATGTGCATTTGTACTAAGATATCATTATAGGAATTTTTTTTCAAATCTCCATGTGTCACGTTTCATTATTTTTCTTGAATTAATAAATGGTACCCCCATTTATTAACATGGACAATATTTATGGACAGTATTTCTGAGCCACTCAAGTGCCAACATTTCATATGTTTATTCAAATTCAATTTTACAAAGATTTTAAAAAAAATGTTTTTGCTAACTGACCCTTTGCACATTTAAGCATTTTGCATGCTGCTGCATATTTAGGAGTTTATTTACAACTGACTCTTATATTCTATACAAGTAGCATGCATTAGTTACTTGAGCAAAGAAGAAAATCCAAATCACCTCAACACAATATGTAAATATAGTGAGTTTATAATCCACACGGGAATACGTAAATTCAGAGTGCAGGGAAAATGTCTTCCTTCCGTGGGTTTATGGAGTCTCAGATTTCAAAAGAATTGCATTGGAGAATGGAAGGGATTATAGTGGAGGGTTTGACAAAAGAAGATTTGAGGTACAAAGGTCTATAACATTGGAAAATTCAAGCAGGTTGGGATATAAGAAATAAGTTTAAAAGCATTGGTAAGTAACAGTACATGTGCATGCTGCAATTGCCAATAATCAGCTCCCCATCACTTCTTCCAGGAAGTTTTTCTTTTCTTTGCTCCCAATCTCTGTCCTGGTAAATTCTTGTTCTTCTTGTTCTTTTTTGTTTCTTTTTTCTTTTTTTTAAAGCAATCTCTCCAATAAAGAATGTAAGCATATTTTGATCAATTAGTAAACTTCCACGCTGTTATCCAAAACATTAGTCTCATACTGCAGGCACAAAATGGGAAAACAAAGATAAAATAAAGTTAAATATCAGAAAACAGCATTTTTGAGTGTTTACTAGATATTAAAAAAGCAAAAAAACAACTGAGCTTATGGTTTGTGAAACATACACACAGGCTATTATTTTAGGAAAGTATATAAAGTGGATATAGATGCTAAGGTAATAACTCTATGAGCAAATGTACATTCATGTCCTATTAAGTAAAGTGCTCACATCTGTGCATCTTTGATAGCTGAAGTTTCATCTCTCTGCCCTAGTTGTCTGAGATCTCATGTACTGAGTCAGCATTTTGGAGAACCATAAATATGGTCATGATGTGAAGGTTCAGAGAACACTTAAGGATACTTTTATTTATCCATTTCAACTACTGACACTGAAAACAATGCTTATCTCAGCTTTTAGAATTGCCAGCTTGAATCATCCCTGTGTTAAGTATTTCAGAATCCTGGTAAAGCCCATAAGTACCTGTGCAGATTGTCCCCATTGGCTCTTCTACCTTGGGATTCTAAAGAGCTGTGAAATGCAGCACCAAAGGCATGAATCTATTACAGACTGTCTAGACCAATTCTCATCCTTCCCTTCTCCTCTTGATATCTCTAAAGGACATGCTTGTTTCATTGTTAATAAAGAACTGATGTCAAATACTGTTGAAATAACCACAATATTGGTTTCTATGTTGACAGGGTGAATAGTGCAGTTGTTTCTCTGCTCATCCTTAATGCTATAACAGTTAAATATAAGAATGCAAAAGAGATGACATAGTGGTATGCATCTAATACACAATCTACATCACTATTCTTTTACGTAACAGAGACTTAATCTAGAGTATTTGCAAATTACCATTAGCGGGTTTGCAGTAAAATGACAGAGATAAACAACAAGAAATATGCTGGATGGTTTTTTGATCGCTGGATATTTAAATATTTTCAAGAGAAGGAATTCTCTCAGAAAAAAAAAGAAAAGAAAGAAATTCCCCCTTCATCCTTATTTATTCCTCTGAAATGCTAGAGACATAAGGCAGAAATCCTAGACAAAATTTTTACCTCTTCTTGACAATTACAAATGATAAACTGTAGGTCAGAAAGCATTTATTTCAGTATGTTACATTATTCATTCTCAAAAAATGGCTGTGTAACTCAGTTTCTTCTTATACTAATAACATAGATGAATTAATTAATGTTAAGGGGGAAAGTTTTACTTTGGCTCATGGTTTGGGGGGGTTTATTCTTTTTTGCTTTTGGGCCTGTAAGAGAAGCAATATTTTGTGGTGGAAAAGGAGAATCAGAGGAATCTGACCAACATCATGGCATCTGGGAAACCAAAAAGGCAAGAAAGAAGAAGGGCTAGGGCCCCAATGTCACCATTAGTTGTACTACCCACATTACTGGAAAACATCCAAAAAGACCTCAGCTCTTAAAGGATCCATCACCTCCTAATAGCACCATGGGCTGCAGATCAAGTCTTTGCACATGGGCCTTTGAGGATGCTTACCCAAGACACTACAAGCAGTAATAAAGATCTACATCTACTAACAAGCCATGTCTATGAAATTCTAAATTTAATTAAGAAAACTTTTCCAAAGTGTTCAATCATCTGAAACTCTTACTACCTACATCATCACTACTTCTCTGTCAGATTTTTTTTAAAAAAATGATGAGATTAAGTGCTATCTTTCTGTACAATCATACTCAAACATTACTGATCCTTGTTTCTGTACAAAAGATAAAATTAACATATGTCTCTACCCAAAGAAATGCATGAGAATATCCACAATTACATTAATGAGAAGATTACTCCTATCAGCAATACAGTATATAAATAAGTGATATATTTGTGTAAAGCATCACTTTACAATAATGAGAATGATGACAATGGGCTACTACATCTGTATAGTAAAAAGTTTTATGAATTTCACAAACTTTATGTCAGATAAAACTGTGCAAACAGTACACACTGTAGGCATCCACTTAGGAATGGTTCAAGAAAGCATGAAACAAAAATTTTCCAAAAATTTCAAAAGTAATTACTTCCTGTATGTAATATCATATTGACTTAGGAGGGAGCTTTCAGAAGAGGTTCTGTTACTGCTCTGTTCATTGATCTGGGTCCTTGTTACAGGTGTATTTCTCACATTTCTTGAAAGTTAATCTATTTTAATCTTATAATTACATATAATGTATGGGCACATTACACTTCAAAAATTTTGCTAAAAGTAAAATGTACTCAGCATCAGATTATAATTTCAGATTTTTTATTATTATTAATTTTTTATCCCTGGTAAAACTTTGTATATAGTACAATAAAATATTTTATGAAATATATGGTGTAATGGTCACAGAATATTTAATGAATTTTCCTTATTTTGGGAAGAAGTTTTATTTTTAGGTAAAGTTACCATATATTTTATAAGACAAAAATGTCCTATTAAACCCATGAGCAATTTTAGCATTTATTCCTCCTGAAAGGAAGCCCACTGAATCTGATTTCACATGGGACCAGTGCCATACATTGAACTTATTCTTACTGGTCCACGACTAAGATCAGACAATGCTCTCTTAAGGAAGGAGCTTCATCACAGAAATCTGCAAATGCAATATTATATTTGGGGAAAATTGTGGCCACCAAGGAAGTCATTCAGAAACAAATGTTTTTCAATTGGCTTATTTCTGATCTCTTACCTTCTGTCATTTTATTTCAATATTCAAGAGTGTGACATCTTTCTTATGATTGAGTGAAAAAGCATCCTCATCATTAAATAAAGGAAAGAAGCAAAGCATTCTTCCTTTTTTAAGGAAAGATGCAACACAAACATGGTGCTGAGAAAGTTAACTCTGTCTGTGTATATTCTTACTGTCTTGTTTTCTGCTCATATACATGGCCACCGGTGTGAATACATTAATTATTAAGAATGAAACTGGTTCTGGAAATTATAGCCTTATGGAATCTGAGTTAGAAGCATTAAAAACATTTTCTAAAGTTGTACTAATATAGCAGGTTTCTAGTGAAGAGACAGCTTTTGTAAATGCCCGCTGTTTGACCTCTTCTCATTATAATCATGTGCACCAAGAAAAAAGCTTTAAAGGTCTTTTTGTGATTGATAAGTATTCCTTTTACTTTTGAAGTAGTTTAAGATAGATATATACAAGTTCCTTAGGGTAGAAGTCCTTTAGACCTAACATTTGGCTAATGAAAAAACAATTGTTAGCTCAACTTCTGAAAAACAGCCATACTCCCTTTTTCCTGAATTCAAAACAAAGTTATTATAGGGAACAGGAGCCTAACAGTTTGAGTTCAATTAAAGATGTTAGGGTGATTCAACCATAAAACATTATAGGTGGAATTGTTTGGACTTAAGGGATCATGGGAATAGGTTTGAATAAAGAAACATGTTTTGTCCTTTCTCTTTTGACATTTAAGATTAATCCATATATGCTTTTTCTGTCTTTAGATAGATTAAGCAGTGGTATGTACTTACAAAAACACCCTGTTTCCCTCAGAATGTATAACCCTGAAACTCTTTGATGTAACTTCAAAAGCTGTAATGTGAATTGCTATGCATTCTGGGCTATCTAAACTGGGGAAAGATAGTAAAGAAGAGAGTTAAGCCTCCAGACCTTGTGGTGAGTTTTTCTCTATCACCGACTCCTGACCTCTGTGCCATGTTACACGTGTCAAGTCGCACCTCCACCGTGCTGACCCAGCACCCCTGGCTGATAACCCGACTTCGGCAACTGCTCCTGAACATGCTGCTCTGCACTCCCCGCTGAGACCAGACCTCAGCACAAGTCTTCAATGACTTACAAATCCCTTGGAAATTTAATTATTCAATTTTTAATAATCATAATGAGGCTGCTTTACTCAGGTTTTAAAGAAAGCATTGGAAAGGAGTTATACTACATTTTATGAAGAGCTGTCATGTTTAGCAAGGAAAATTTAAGTTCTGCCTAAGTGAAGTGCAACATGAAGAAAGTTGCCATCAGTATACTGGGAATGGATCACCTGACAAGAAAATGAATCAAAATGGAGAAGAATTCCCATTCCTTCAAATGTGAAACAGAAAAAAAGATGCATGGTAAACCTCTTGGGTAGCACAAAAGTGTCAGTTTCTTCAGATTAATGGTTGTCCAGTAATTACAATTTCTTAATTGGGCTTGGTCTCAACAAAATGCCCTATAACATTAGATTTGGTATATTTGTATCAGCACCTTCCCTCAAACAATAACAATGAAACATAAAAAGAGATTAAAACGTGTCACTAAGTACCCATAACCCTTTGCCCAAATTAATGACATTTCAATGATTTTAGTTTTATTTAAAATATTGTACCTCTTTATATGGTCCATTATGATAATTTGTTTGATGCATAATATTAATATGTATTAATCAAATAAGGGGAATGAGCATTTACATATCTTCAAAAAGTAAAACTTTTTATGTGTTGGAATGTTTGTAGTTTTCTGGTCACTTTGAAATATGGCATATGTATATGTACCCATTAAATACTATACTGTGCTAAAGAACCAAGAGTGATTTCTCCACTCAAACTATGTTTTGCTTAACATATTGACTAGGTTTCAGGAAAGACTATCCCAGGCTACTGCCAGGTAAGACATGAGAAGACACTGAAATTACTTTCAGTATCTGTACATACATGGCCATACACACACACACACACACACACACACACATACACACACATACACATATATCAGCTCATAGATTTATTTTGTACATATAAAATTGTCATTTTTTAGTAAAAACAGAGTATTGAACTAAATATACTTTAAAATGTATATATGTATATAATTACATACTACATATAATTGTACATTAGAGTCAACATCTTTAATCAACACATAGAAATCTGTTCATACTGGAATCAATGGTACATTATAAAATATCACTCAGAACATGGCACAGGACCTGGGGCACCGTTTTTTTTATGTTTTATGTGATTCTTGGAATTGTGTGATATGGAAAATCTCTGCAAACTAAAGTTAATAATATGGAATTATCCAGTTAAAATGAATAACACAGATTATACATCAATCTGGCAGCTTTTCCTACTGCTCCCCTCTGTACTTAATCTCTGGGAGAATTTTGCCTATGTGTAGAGATGGGACTTGGATGATAATTTCCAACGTCTTAGAAATCTGAACTTCTGCACAAAGACAGTATAACTTTTCAGGATAGCAACCAAGGTAATTTTTTTTCCACATAGGTATCTTTTTTTTTTTTTTTTTACTAATATATTGTATTGCGAAACCTACTGAGAACAGGTGTTTTGGAATCCAAATATGATGTTTATGGGAAACCAGAAGTTTATTGATCACTTATGTATCACACTTTTGTAATCTGCATAATGAGTTTTTTCAGAGATAGAATAAAAAATAGTATGTGAAATATTATATATGGAAATAAGTTGAATAATATTTGAAAACAAATGGCATTTTGTAAGATATCCCCAATGGTCTACATTTAAATTAATAGCATTTGCCCTCATAAATTCAGTGCTGAATGAAAATGTACTTAAAGAGCACATTGACAGAAAGGAGGATAGAGACACTTTTATGGTGGAAAGAATGTAATGCAATATTGAGTATATTTTACCTACAAAGGAGTCAAATAAAGTCAAAGACATGGATGATAGGCAAGACTGAAGGAGTGAGAACATTTATTGGTGGCTATACACAATAAATGATTGTGCACAAAATTATATTTCCAGTACCTATTATAAATAATAGTACACAAAAGTTAGTTTGGAGAAAATATTAAATCTTAGGGTTTCTTTGAAAACATCATACCAACATGCATTAATTTAATGAAAGGGTCTCATTTTCTATGTGAACTAAGTTAGCAGAAATAAATTTTGAAACATATTTATTGATGGTTGTTGAATATATATATATATATATATATATATATTATATATATATACCCTAACATTACATTGTTTTAAAACACACATTTACTCATCCATTACTCAGGCAAATATCTGTGCTAATGACTGTGCTAATGTACATACACTCACCTGTGATATGATATACAAATATTTGAAAGTGTACCAGTGGGTAGTGAAGACAGTGAGTTGAAATGTGGGCAGTTGGTGTAGAAGGATCAGACAATGATTAATGAAAGAAGTAGCCTGTGGACTAAACTGTAGTGCAGAAGACAGAAATAAAGAAGCAGGTGGACAATGAAATGGACCCAGAAGTCACCAAGTAGGGAACACATTTCAGTTTCAGTAGATGTCTGGTTTTATCAGATACCTGTATGATTATAAGAGACATGAAGTAGACTGTTAAATAAGTCCTGTTCCATTTTTAACATTGATTTATTTTGTGACAAGAACAAAGAATTAAATGTTCAGTCTTTGCTCAAGTTGTTTCAGTATTCTCAGGAGAAAATACTCAGACAAGATTCTAATTAACCATGTTTGAATAACACAAAGAAGTGATGGCAGTGGCTTAGGAGATTCAACTCCTAACAGTCACCAGGTAAAAATAAAATGTCATCTACTTATCATTCAGGCACCAGAGATAAGGACAAATAGACTTTCTCATCGTGGGTAAGTCTCTGAGTGGCTATGCTTAAGAGTAATAGGGAAAGATGACTTGACTCTCCAATGAGGAATCTAGTCTTGACAGGTATGTAAGTGACTAGTTTCATACCTTCATACTCAAGTAAGTAAACCCCTTAGTGTAATGATCAATGATGTTTTTGCTGATAGACCTGTGTGTTTTCAAGTGTCTGACTGACTTTATTTGTCAATAGAATAGGACTGTAGAAATTTTACTTATTCATATTGAGAAATCCATTCCTTTATAAAATAATTCTGCAAGGGATGTGGTACATGAAACCTTAAGTTTCTTCTAATTTAACTCAAATTTAATAGAGGCAACACATTGCAAATGCCAATGTATTACAGTGGCTCATCACCTACTTTATTTAAGTCTAAATTTATATACTTAGAAGTTATATATAAATTTGTAATCAAAGTTAATCAAGTTCTTATATTAGACCCTTCAAGTTCTT
>JAKELJ010000977.1:0-12778 GCA_025594165.1 Tamias sibiricus
TAATACAACACGCAAAATAAGTATCAGTTAAATCAAATATTGTGAGCTCCAAATGGCAATACAGAACAGAAATTTACATCTCTGATCAAATGAGAATCCTACTTTCAAAGATCTGTAGAAAGAAGACACCATGACCACTTCGGGAGTCATGTTTGAAATTCACTAATCAGATAACTTTCCCTCTGATCTGATGCAAATGTTTTGTACTTCATCTTGGACCTTCTTCAATTTTATTCTACTATAATACAGATAAAACTAAACTTTTTTGCACCTATATAACTGTGATCAGGTCTTGTTTTATGTTTTGATTTGAATACCCAGCATCTGAACATTCTGGGTTGTTTGTGGCACTCTCAAGCTTATGAATCTTAACAAGAGACCAAGTGGGTCTTTCCCTATAGATGTCAAAATTGTTAAGATCCTAAACACCTTAAAGCCCTTCCAGATAAGGAATAGGCATGTGACACAGACCAGCCAATCAAATGCCCTGGGCTGGAACTGTGATTCAACAGCTGGTGGTGGAGGGTAGGGGATCCATGCCCGGTGGTTAGCAGGGGGTCCACTGTGGTGTGCAGTATCAGCAGGAGGCTTTATGAGCTGCTGTGTATAGTGTTAAGAAATGTCAGCCCTCATGGGGCTGGTTCCTCTTCACTCCTGCCTGTTTCCAAGGCCTGTTTCTCCGGCTTCCTCAGAAATTCTGTGAGCTTCCTAACATCCATTCAGGGAGTTAGGGAGTCTCTATAACTTGTGAATGGGAACCATAACTAGTATTTTACGGAAATACTATGAATATAAATGCTCACATTTGTGTGGTACTGAACATTTTCACATTGTTTTTAAAACATTATTTCATTGGTACTTGAAAATTGGAAAGCTTTTTTGTTATTGGTGGTTGTTTGGGAGTTTTATCTTTTTTTGTTGTTGTTGTCATTTCTTTTTTGTTTCTTTCTTTTTTTTTTTTTTATGAGACTAGGATAACAGGTTTTGATGATGTACTTTTCCCAGAACTTTTCTACATTCCCTTAAAAAGCAGAAATTCAGAAGTGGATGTAGAACTCCTATGACATTCTGGGAATACTAAAGATACAGTGTAATTATCACTGACCTTCAAACATCCCATATGGACCAAACAGGGAAAGATGTTTTTGGTGCTTGAAAGGCCAAATTATTTTCTCTTGGCCAGTTTTTAAATAGGCATGGCATTGCATTTCCTGAATAGTAATAAATTTTAATAATGAGCAAGGAAGGTTCTTTTGTTCTAAACAGTTTACATGTATTTTTGTGTGTGAGAGTTTATGTTTTATACCAAACGCACAGTGAAAAGACAACTTTTTTACCTTCTGCCTCAAGCACCTGAAACAGCAATAGATACCTGAGAAAATTAGTCTGATTTTAATTTAGCCCAGCTGCAGTACTCAAGCAAGACCCTGGCTAAACCAGTTGGAACTGAGAACTTCAATTTATCACAATGGTACACAAATAAATAGGAAATTTCACTTGTCCAATCAAAATCATGTTAAAAAAAAAAAACAGTAAAATAGTCTTATTATAAAATGATGAGCAAGGCCCACAGGAAGACAAAGAGCTTCTTGTCTGTCTGTCTAGCTCTGGAGTCCAGGTGGCTGTCTCAGAGGTTGAGCTCTTTACCCTGCACCTGGCACTCACATACTGCACCCCAACCCCAGCACCCATCTCTCCCTCCTGTTGCCTCCTCTGAAGCCTGAGATCCTGGCCTGTAGCATATCCTGGGCTCTCTTGCCAGCCTGCTTCATTCAGGCCAGTGGAATTATAGGCAAGAGATAAGAGAGTAGGAGGGGAGAATGGATGTGGCATTTCTGCCCTGTGGCTTCTCTGCACTTCTGGCCAACCTCTTAAAATAGTCACTTCCTTCCACAACTACAGCTCCCACTGTGCTTCAGCTTTCACTGAACTCATATCATTCCATTCCTACAGAAGACTTTTGCCATCTGTGTGTACCTCACCAATCCCTGTTTGTTCTTTTAGTCCTGCCCCACACCTAGGCAAGAGGTGTCATAATTCTCTTCATTTGAAACACCAGAACTATATTCTATTTTGTGTTGACTGCTTATAGGATGGAACTATCTAATGCATTTAAGATGAACCAGGGACTTTTTTTCATTCTTTTGACTCAGGAGCATTTTTTGTTAGCATACTGTATCCTAGGATAAGTTACAAATGGAAGCAAATCTCAGGTAGGCATAATAAATTCAGAATGATAATTAAAACACAGTGAGTATTGTTGTTCAGAGATTGGAAAATTGTGACTTCCAGCCACTTTACTTTTTGTATTGCAGCATGTCCCTAAGAAACCAACCTATAGTCAAAATAATCAAGTGTTCTTGATAAATCTAAATTAAGACTAGAGGGAGTTAATTATATTATTCAAATA
This sequence comes from Tamias sibiricus, assembly GCA_025594165.1. Lineage (NCBI taxonomy): Eukaryota > Metazoa > Chordata > Mammalia > Rodentia > Sciuridae > Tamias > Tamias sibiricus. Next base: position 2,411 of record JAKELJ010000977.1, read on the forward strand.
TTTTATGACTGCAGGCTAACATAGCCAGGGGTCTCTTCCTTTGCCTTTATGACTTCTCCTGAGACATAGGAGGCCAGGGTAGTCTATCCTTTTGAAAATGCCTTAATCTGCTTTATTGAACTGAAATTTACCTCACTGTCTCCTTTTACTGAGTTGTCAAGGCAACAAATGTGTCCCCATCCCACCCAATCCCCTTTCACATACAGTTACAAATAGTGAATTTCTTCTTGAGAGTTTTTTTTTTTTCTTTCATTTATATAATTAAATCTTGTGGGATAAGGGCTATTCTATTTCTATAAAGTGATTTTCATTTATATGTTGCACAAATATTTGCTGACAGTCTTCTATGAATCTGGCAGAGACTTAGTTTGAGAACATGTCCTAAAGAATAAAATCACATTCTTACCATTTCTATTGGCTTCCCATGTTAACCATCAGAAAGCAGACTTATATCCTTCATTCTAAGCTCTTCAAGGACACCACATGGTATCCCCGAATTACTGATGAAACAACTATCTCCTATAAGAATATCAAAAAAGAATCGAATCAGGGCCAGAGTAACACAAAAGGAAAAAAAAAGCAAATGTTTCACAGCCATGTAAACATTTTAAATATCCTGAAATTTTGCAACAAAAATACCTCTTTGCTAATAACTTGACCAAATTAAGATTGCTTGTCTTATTGAATTATGGTTTCCTGTTTAAGTGTGAAATGTGTATGTTCTGGCTTTTCTTAGACATCAGAGTTGATTGTGACCTAACAAATCTGTATTTTTCACTTCTGACTCTATCATGCAATCTATTATCAACACACCATGCCTGGATACACACTCACAAGTCAGTAGTTTTTATTATTCATCACAGTAGATTCCTTCCTAGTTTACCTGCTTTTCCTGTTCTTCTGGAAAATTCTCCTCAGTATCACTCTCACTCTGTAGTGAGAGTGATAAAGTACAAATGTGACCAAGTCACTCCCTGAATTTGAAACCAGATCTTTCATTTTCTAGTTGTGTGATCATCAGCAAATTACTTTTCTGAGCCTCCATCTCATTCGTAAAGTAAGGACATCTATAGTACTTCCCTCACAGGAAGGTTTGGAACATTAAATGAGTTAATACATGTGAAATGTTTAAATGGATGCTGGTCATCGCAAGCTAGCCACTATTTGAAACCTACAAAAGTGGGTATTTTTCCATCTTCCCTGTGACACCCCAACTCAGGCAGCAACTTGGATATTTTATGCTTATTGCCTCAGGGAAAAATGGCATCAAGGAAAAGAGAAAAGTTATTTTGACACTCTTGGCAGAGGTATTTGTTTGAGAAAACAGAAAGACATTTTGAGTTTCAAAGGTTTCAGGGCATGGAGTTTTTACTGTAAACACATGATTTGAAAAAAAAAAAATGAAAAGGCATATTGTTAATCCCCAGGCACCAAAAAGTCAGGAGAGAATCAGAGAAAGAATTGGGAGAGGGTCCCAGTCTTAGCCCTTTTCACAGGACCAAGTGTTGTCGCCGGAAAGGGATTTGCAGCCCAGAATGGCGGTGCCGCGGGAAGGAGCCTGGAGACAGGATGGAAATGAAAAAATTCTTTTCTCTTTCTCTTTCTGTCTCTTGTAATTTCTAACACCACATACACACTCTCACAAGAAACCAAGGCACGTACTCTTACAAGAAACTACAATATATATATACACAATAGCGTTAACCCGTCCGTTCTCTCTCAGGTCTCACGCACCTGAGCAGGAATGGCTCTGGCCGATCTGCTGAGTCATGGCTCAAGTCTCTCGAGATCCTGGGCCAAGTCCCGTGAGATCCCAGGCCAAGTCCCGTGAGACTACGGAAGGCGGCAATGCCCAAACATGTCCATGGCCCATAGTCAACCACAATCTAGCCATCTCCCCAAACAGGGCTCCTGCATTTCCCCCTTTTGTTTTAAAAGAAGGGATGCTCTAGGACATCTATGTGCAACCAACATTCTTACCCATCATTGGATAATCAAGGCTGTGCCCTTGACTCCTGTTTTAGGTTGATATGTCGGCCACGTGAGACTGTCCCGTGTGACTGTGCCTGTCTTAGGTTGTCCCCCTCTGGGGATCTTACCCATCATTGGCTAACCAGCCATCCAATGGAGCCCTTTAGGATCGACTGTGTAAGAAGACTAACAGCCATGCAAATGTGAGGAGATGCTGCGGCTTTAAGGCGACAAGCCTTTTGATGACGAGCCAAATTGCATAGCATATCAAATTCTTTAAACAAATCAGCTGCCCTAAGTTCAATCAAGTAACACAGTGAGTTTCTATAGACAAATACCCTCAAGGCACTGTCCCGTGAAGTCCCAAACAATGAAAGATCAAAATGTCCACTTGTTATAACATGTAGATCTAGGAGGCCCCATGCATGCAGAGCAGAGGCCACACTGCTGGTGAGATTGTTTGACCCTTGAGCAGCAGGGATGCTTGCAGCGACCGCGATCCCTGCAGCTATAGCAGCAGCCATCTTTTTTATGTCTAGACAATGCCACTGGCAAATCTTCAGGGCCCGCTACCTAGAGACTCAAGCATCAATTATTAAAGGAAAGGCAGTGCTATTCCAGCACTGAGTCAAGAGGCAAGTTGTCAAACTAAAAAATAGAATTATTAGATTAGAAAATTAAAGTTGATTTCTGCTCATACACATTGTTGCTTGAGCTCCCACAAACATAAGCTGGCAAATATCATATTTAGAACAAAACAAAGAAAGACTGAGGGTATTTACCGCATTAAAGATAGATTAAAGAAAAACTAAAAGCACTTTGGAGAAATAATTTGTCAGCTGGAACCCTCGAGTTTCTGCATACACAGCAATCCTTTACCTGTTGAAATAATTGAAATCAATCAGTTATTAAACAAATGAAGTAAATAACAAATAAGCAACCTTATGTCAAAACACCAAAATATCAGGTTATACGGCACTACTCATATTATTTGCTAAAGAGAAGTCCCTGGGACACCTATAAAACAAAATTGAAGGTACCTTCACTTATTAAATTATTTACTCAAATTGAATACTCTTAAACTTAAATGAATTAGAGTTATTTGGATCCATATATGTATATATATATATATATATATATATATATATATATATATATATATATATTTTCATAAGCACTTTGTTATTTTTGATGTCACACTGGACAGACGCACATACAAACATATTTGTGATGTCACATTAACATGAAATTTAGACAAATACACAGACATAAACACATATATAAAAAGAAAAAAAAAATACAATTGTGTGCACACTAAAGAGAGATCTCTTCGTCCCAGCCGGGAGGAATGACACTTAAGTTGTGACATATTTTGAAGGACTCTTTTAAGGGAATCATTCCATATCTTCATCTTGGTCCTCTTGATTTTGTACCTTTTTTATTAATCTTGATTGCTCAACAACTTCATCTTGATCCTTTTGATTTGGTACCTGCTTTATTAATCTAGATGGTATCCATATTGGAGAGGATTCGTGCTTTGGGAAAACACAAACAGATCCTCTCCCCCAAATTAATACTGGATCTGGACCATTCCATGTACCTGAAAAAACATCATTCCAGTAAACCAAAGGTTTATGTTGTTGATGTGGGTTCCAATGTCTGTCTCCTGTTGGGACTATGTCTGCCAAGGGACAGGGTTTTGGCTGCTTACCACGCCCTAAAGGACCGGGGCTAAACAAAGGGGTGTGGCTGTGACGTAGCGTGAGAGACCGGACCGCCCTGCTGGCTGATTGGCTAGTTCTAGGCCTATTTAAGTTCAGTGCCTTGCCAATAAATCTGAGTTTCTGGATTCTCGCTTGCTATACAGAACTCCCTGGGTGTGGCGTTGTTTTCTGCTCATCAGGCAGAGGTAGGCACCTTGCTGTTTTTGCCCTTAAGCTCATTCTTGCCGAGTAAGTTATATTTTCCTCTGTGGGCAGAGGAGAAACTTCCTTTTAGGGCCCAAAAGGAAGATAGCTTAGAACTCGGCCCCATTCATAACTCAGCAACCCCAGCAGTCTCCAGCAGAATAACCATCAGAGTCTAAAGTTAAAAAAATTTAAAGTAAACAGGGCAACTGCCAATCTGTCCTTAGGATTTTTCCAGTTTCCTTCTTTCTGTTTTAACAACATAACTTTTAGTGTGTGGTTTGCTCTTTCAATAATGCCCTGACCCTGAGGATTGTATGGGATGCCTGTTTTATGGGATATGTTGAATTTTGCGCAAAACTGTTTGAAAGATGAGGACGTATATGCGGCGCCATTATCTGTTTTAAGCATTTTGGGGATGCCCAATGCAGCAAAAGCTTGTAAACAATAAGATGTGACATCTTTAACTTTTTCTCCGGAATGTGAGGAAGCAAAAATCATGCCTGAGCTTGTATCTATGGTTACATGAATAAATCGCAATTTTCCAAAACTTGGCTCATGAGTAACATCCATCTGCCACAAATGATTGGGCATTAATCCTCTAGGGTCAACACCAAAATGAGGATTGGTCAAACGTGTCATACAAGATTTACAATCTTTTACAATTGTTCTGGCTTGCTCTTTTGTGATTTTAAACTTACCTTGCAAGGTGGTGCTGTTGACGAGAAACTGGGAGTAAAATGAAGTAGCTTGTTGTAGCGCTGAAAGTATAAATAATGTTTTTGCAAGTTCATCAGCCTTTTGATTACCTTCATGGAGGGGGCCAGGCAAATTAGTATGCACTCTAATATGGCCTACAAATAGAGGTTCTTTTATTGCCCACAAAAGTTTTTGTATTTGATAAAACAATTTAAAGGCTGGAGTATGAGGTGCTATTGGTCCTGCTAACTCTAATTTTGGGACGGCTTGTACAAAATAGTGGCTATCTGAAAAAAGGTTTATGGGCTGGTCTCTAAAATTTTCCAGAGCTCTTACCACAGCTTCCAATTCCACTAGTTGAGCTGATTTGTGTGCAGTTATGTAAGACATATTTTCTTTTTTAGTGAATACTACAGCAGTACCATTTGAGGACCCATCTGTGAATACATTTAATGCCTTAGGAATAGGTTGATTTTTTATTACCTGTGGAAATATAATAGGATGATTGATTCAAAAGGATAATATAGGAGGCTTAGGAAGGTGATTATCAAAATTTGCAGAGGTAGAGCATCTAGCTATAACCCAGTCATTATCATTGAAGCATAAATATTCAATCTGTGTGACCCTGAATAGGGAGTAATAATAGTAGCAGGGTGAATGCCAAATATTTTAGTAGAAGTTTTAAGTCCTTGAAGAATAAGTTTTAGCCACCATGGAAGTATAAGGCTCAATTATGCTTTTAGGAGAGACAGGCAAATGTATCCATAATAAAAGCCCTTGTTGCCAAAATACTCCTGTCAGTGTATATTGTGAAGAAATAATAATCAATATCAGCGGTTGAGTTAAATAAAAATCTGTCACAATGAGCTCCTTTGATGGCTTTTTCTACTAACTTTAAAGCTTTCCTAGCATCAGGAGTCAATGTTCGTGGTGAGGATGGATCCTGGTCCCTCGAAGGATATCAAATAAAGGTTTTAATTGGCCAGTAGTAAGGTTTAGTGTAGGGCAAAGCCAATTAATGTCTCCCAGTAGTTTTTGGAAATCATTGAGGGTGGTTAAATGTTCTTTATTTATTAAAATTTTTGGGTGTCTAACAAAAGTATCCATGATTTTAAATCCTAAATATAATATGGGAGATCTGGTTTGAACTTTTTTCTTCTGCTATATAGAATCCGTAATTTTTTAAATTTTCTACCACATCACTGAATATATTAAATAAGATTTTTTGATTAGGGTGGGCCAGTAAAAATATCATCCATGTAATGTAGACACATGAGGTTTGGATATTTATTTTTAATGGGTTGGATAGCCTTGTCCACATATATTTGGCATATGGTGGGGCTATTAGCCATTCCCTGCGGCAAAACCTTCCATTGATATCTCTGATCAGGGCCATTATTGTTAATAGAAGGAACTGAAAAAGCAAACCTGGGGGCATCCAGAGGATGTAGGGGAATAGAAAAGAAGCAATCCTTTATATTAAGACTAATAAGATGAAAATTTTTTCAAATAGCTACAGGATTCAGAAGTCCAGGTTGAGTAGGGCCCATGACTTGCATGGTTTTATTAATTTGTCTAAGATCATGTAATAATCGCCATTTTCCTGATTTTTTCTTGATCACAAATATGGGGGAATTCCAGGGAGAGGTGGAAGGTTTCTATATGTCCTGCTTCTAATTGTTCCTGAACTAGTAGGTGGGCCGCTTGTAATTTCTCTTTAGATAGGGGCCACTGAGGGACCCACACTGGTTTATCAGAAAGCCATGGTATTTTCAAAATTATTTTCTCAGTGGTCCTGAAGAAAAATGTCTTTTTCCTATATGATAATGATTCCTTTTAGGGTTAAGCTTACCCTGTACTTTTTTGATAATGATTTCTTTTAGGGTTAAGATTACCCTGTAGATTTTTACATTTAACACCTGCAGGTTTGGTTGCAAGGTGTACTCCCATTTGTTGTAAAATATCTCTTCCCCATAAAGTAATGGGTAGATTAGGTAAAACATAAGGCTGAAACATTCCTTTATGTCCTTCATCATCCTCCCATTTTAAAATTACCGCACTTTTTTCTGGGAGGCTATTATATCCCAAGCCTCTTAAACTGGTTGAAGCTTTTTGCAGAGGCCAGTGTTTGGGCCATTGATGTAAATTAATGATGGAAGAATCAGCTCCAGTACCTTTAAGACCCTCCATTTCTATTCCTTGGGTTCTTATTTTACACATAGGCCTCCTTGTACAGTCCTGAACCCAGCAAACCATGGGTTTCGAATCAGTGGAACAAAATCCTCTATTGTTCCTATTTAGAGGCATATTCATTTTAAATGAATTATGTAAATTTGGAAGGAGGAGAAGCTGAGAAATTCTATCCCCTGATTAATAGAACTTATACTTTGGGGTGAGCTAAGCATTATTGTTATTTCCCCTTTGTAGTCTGAGTTTATTACACGTGGGTTCACTTGCAAACCTAATAAGCTTTCAGGACTTCACCCGATAATAAGTCCTACAGTCCCTGAGGGAAGAGGTCCCCTGACTCCTGTGGGAATCAGTTGAACCCCCATTTCAGGTGTTAACACTATTTGGGCGGTGGAACAGAGGTCTAATCTTGCATTTCCTCCTGTTCCTCTGGCGAGGGAGTGGATGGGTAGTAGGGATTGTGTCAGGGAAGCATCTGAGTGGATGCTTGAGGATACTCCTCCTCCGATGCCTCGTACATTTGTGGGCCCCGGGGCATTGGGCCCCGTGCCCCGTTTTTTGAATTCCTGAACAAAGGATTTCCATGGATGTCAAATTTTGAATAGCATTTATTGGCCCAATGATTTCCTTTCTTACACCTGGGGCAGCAACCTGGAGCACGGTATGAATTTGGTCTTATTTCTCTTTTGGGATTTTGCCTAGAATAGCCTGATTGATTATGATAATTTTGCCTAGAATATCCTGATTGATTATAATGTCTAGGTTGAGCCCTTGTGAAATTTTGAGGGGCAGCATCTCTCACAGCTGCTGCAATCACATTCCCTGTGACAAAGGCATCATTTATATCTTTACATAGTTGTATATGTATGGAAAGATCCTTTTTATTTTTCCATGGCCTGATGGCTTCTTGGCAATATTTATTAGCATTTTCGTATGCTAATTGGACAACTAATGGCATAACTTGATCAACGTCTCGAAAAACTCTACCTGCAGTTCTCAAAAGTCGATCAGCAAATTCAGCATATGGTTCATTAGGTCTTTGAATTACTTTGGACAAGTTACCTTGTAGATCCCCAGGTCCTTGTACAGTTTTCATGCCTTTAAGGCAGCTGCGTTTATCTGAGCATATATTCCTGGGGTATAATATTTTTGATCCTGTACGTTTGCAAATTGCCCTTCTCCTGTGAGCATTTCTATATTATGGTCTACAAACCCTGCAGCTGCATTTCTTTTAGCTGTTTCTAATACAAAGTTCTTGAAATTGCAATCGCCAAATCAAGTATTGTCCCCCACTTAGTGTTGCTTTACATAGACGTTTCCAGTCTGGGGGGGTTAAGCTAAAGGTATTAAGGGACTCCAGTATACTCAACGTGAAAGGAGCTTGGGGTCCATATGTCATTACTGCCTCTTTGAGTTTTTTTTATTGTTTTGAAATCTACTGACTCGTGGCCCCTCTGTCCATTTTCATTTTCAAATACTGGCAGTTCCCAATGTATCTGTGAGTTACCCTCAAGAGCACATAAGCACTCAAAAAGACTTTTTATTTCTATTTCTAGGGTATGCAAACACCTAGTGATACCCTTCATATTTTCTGTAATCGATTCCACCCAGGTGGAGTAGAGGACACAAGTTCCTCCACTTACATTGGTCCCTTATATTGGTCTTCCTTAATTTCCTTTTGTTCATTTTCTCACAATCACTTTTACTTAATTCCTCTCACTACTACTCCTCTCATTGGTCCTAACTGACTCAGTAACATCCTGAGTCCTGGGTTCAATTGAGAGCATGTATCCTTGAAGTATCTCTAATAAATCTTGAATAGCTTTAGCAGCTCGGATCTTTGTCATTTTTGGGATGCTTCTAATACTCTCCTTACTGGTCTTAGTTGACTCAGCGGAATCTATGCTTTCATGATCGCCTTCACTGTTTTCTAAATCCTCCTCACTAAAGACAGACTCATCTATATCAAAGAATTCATCAAGAGCCTTGTACAGTTAGGTCTTAGTTATTTTTGAACCCATTTTAACCACTCTGACTAGAGACTCCTGCGAGATTTCTCAGTTCTTACCTGCTGTGCTGAATGCCCCGAACGGGCCACCAACTGTTGTCGCCGGAAAGGGATTTGCAGCCCAGAACAGCGGCGCTGCGGGAAGGAGCCCGGAGACAGGATGGAAATGAAAAAATTCTTTTCTCTTTCTCTTTCTGTCTCTTGTAATTTCTAAACACCACATACACACTCTCACAGGAAACCAAGGCACATACTCTTACAAGAAACTACAATATATATATACACAATAGCGTTAACCCGTCCATTCTCTCTCAGGTCTCAACCAAGTCTAGAGAGGGTAGAACACAAGTTTGGGAAATCTGAGAATAGTGAGGGGTCCTATGCTGTAAGTAGGAACTAAGAAAGTTGTAAAACCCCAGAGTTTTTTTTGAGTCTAACATAGGACAGCAGTAAGGAAGGGGGAGAAAGCCTGCATGAAAGAGAAAGGGAACAGGAATACACCCTGAAGTTCTCCTCATCATTAGACCTCAATTGTGCACATGTCTCCAATAAGGACACAGATAAGAGAGAGGGACTGCTTATAGAGTCCCTAGGAGTGAAGTGATAGACAAAAAGAAGCAATCTGAATGGATTATAGCCAAGATGGGAAGAAATGTGCCTCAACAGATGTAGATCTGGCCACCCTTGATCTTCCAAGTGTTTTTGCATAATACAAGAACCCCTCCCAGAATTACTGACAATATTTCATATTTTATGCTAAATGGAAGAGTCTCAAAATAATTAAGTCCAACTGTAGAAATATAAAAGTATCCACATTTTCTTAAACTTACCTTCCCCATTTCTCATAAAAACAAACATCAGGCTCCTTCTTGTCTTTACCTACAAACACTGTATGACCAGGCTCCTGCCTCCCTCTGGAACCTCCTCTCCCATCATTTCCTCCCTTTCTCACTGTGCCCCAGACACACCAGTTTCCTTTCTCATTTGATAACAGGGCAGGTCCTTTTCCATCTTAAGTCATTTCCATTGGCTGTGCCTGTGCTCTTAAAATGTCCAGATCATTCTAATCCTTGGGGTATCATAAAAATATTTTCTCATAGAAGCTTTTTTCTGATTTGAAGAATATTTATCTATGTATTCTTTATCTCATCACATTAATTTTATCCATGATACCTCACACTAATATATTTATTTATGCTTTTTTCCCAATGTTCATGAAAGCTGGATTTTTTTTTCCATCTTGTTCTTTGCAATGCTCACAGCATTCAGCACCTGTCCCAGCACAAAGTAGATGGTCAATACATATTTTTTAAATGAATGAGTGAATGCTTTTTTTCATCAAACCATACTAAAGAAGCTCACACTGTGGCAATAATGACTATTTTATCATTTTTCACTTGAAACTCATTTTTTAAAAGAAACTTTGGAGGATATTTTCTATCCTACATATATACAATATATTATATGTTTGGGGATCCCCAAGACCTCCCTCAGATTCCATGATTCACTGGAAGGAAACACAGAATTCAAGAAAGCTATTTTACTTATGGCTACAATTTAGTGGAGCAAGAAGATAAATCAGCAATGGAAAAA
>JAKELJ010000978.1:0-12760 GCA_025594165.1 Tamias sibiricus
AAAACTTAGCCAGACCACACAGGTTATTAAACAAGGGAAGGCAGGAAATACCTGTTAAAAGTTTAGGCCAAAAAAAGTGTCCCGTGTCAGGCCAAACACTGGTCTTCCTTCTACAGCTAGTTTAGGTTTCTGAACTGAGAGTAGATCAAGATTGTGATAATAGTTAAGGTTGATTATGGGCCAGGCACTATTTAAGTGCTTCCCATGAATCAACACTTTTAGGGCTGGGTATATAGCTCAGAGTGCTTGCCTCCCATGCACAAGGCCCTGGTTCAATCCCCAGCACCAAACACAAAAAGAACACTTTTAATCTCCTATCATCCTGGCAAGTTAGGTACTATTATATCCTCATCTGAAAAGCCCCCTTCCTTGCCCACGGTCAGCCAGCAAATAAGCAGTAGAGCCATGGTTTGCATTTGGGCCCTGTTCCCCCAGATGTTGCACTCCCAAAAAAATGCACTACAGTCTCCTCTGAGTCATGTCAGCTGGGAGTGGTGTACTGGGGCAAGGGAAGATGATTTGGGAGGCGCAGTAAGAGGCCATGTGCATGACAAAAGGCCTCAATCAGGAGAGAGGGTCCAAGAGTAATTCCAAAGAAGCACTGAATTTGAAAGTACCAGTGCTATGATGTTGAACTGACACAGACACATTTCTGTCCAAACCTCAGAACAGGATTAAATTATGCATGAAGCAGTCCATCTTTAAGAAGGAATCAGCTACTCACTGAATTTCACTTTGATTCTTAGGCAGAGCTTATTGGAACGTCTTGTAGAAAAAGGGTTTATTTAGGGACCACGTGGAAGGGAAGAGGGGTAGGGAATGGGTGGCGTGGAAGGGCAGGGAAAGGAAGGGAAGGGAAGAACAAGGGGAGAGGAAGGGAAAAGGCCCACATTCTGGACTGGCCGAGGCTTAAGTACAGAGGGGCGGGAGCAATGACTTGTATGGTCCGGATTGGCTCAGAAAGGGAGAGCCCGGGCTGGGGATGTGGCTCAGCGGTAGAGCGCTCGCCTAGCACGTGCGCGGCCCGGGTTCGATCCTCAGCACCACGTAAAAAATAAAACTCATTGTGTACAACTAAAAAAAAAAAAAAAACCTTTAAAAAAAAAAAAAAAGAAAGAAAGGGAGAGCCCGCCCTGGGACAAATTCCTGTGAGAGGCAAGTATTCCCAGGATCGGGAAGGGTGGGGACTCAAAGCCCACCAAAGGTGGATTCTCACCCAAAGATGGATTCTCGCGAGAGATGGGCACTTCTGGGAAGGCACCTGGGGTATGGCCTGACTGCCCGATATTATCTAACATTCCCCCCTTTTTGTTTTCTTAGGAAGTGGGGCATCGTGTTTCGATCTGGCTGCTTCGGAGCTGAAAGAGGGCGACATGGGGTGTTATGAGGGGAGGAGATGCGGGCAGGCAGGTCAGGCTTGAGGGTGGGAAAAAATTCCCAGGAGGTAGGCACGGAAAAGATGAATCTCTCCAGGTATGAGATGGATGAAATTTCCTTGAAGCCGTAGATCGGTGAGGGTGTCAAACCAGGCTTCTGCAAAAAGTCACTGAGGGAGTCAGCCGGCTATCCTTTTGAAGAGCATGTAGGAATAGGGTGGCAGGTTAGGGGCCTCTCGGAGCAGGCTGACGAAGAGTCTAAGTCATCTCTGGTTGGAAAGTCATCTGTTGGTTTTTTCAAACAGTTGATAATCCCTGAGAAAAAGCTGGTTAAAGGTTCAAAACGAGAAAAACAGAAAAGATTATTTTGAGTTGGTATCAAGGACACGAGATAAGCGAATTTTTAGGGGATCAGTGGGAAGGGGAGAGCAAGTATACTGAGGTAGTTGTTTGTCATCCTTTTGTGGATCTTCAGCTGGTTGAGCAGCTGGTTTCAGTCTGGAAATATTAATCCAAGATGTCAAGTTCCCCGAGGTGTCACGAAGCTTAGCAGCTGTGGGTATGCACAGCACAACCTGGAAGGGGCCTGTCCACTTTGGGGCAAGGGAGACTGATCCTGTGTCCTGGGGAGGGGAGAAATATACCCAAGAACCAGGTGTTAATGGAAATGAAGCAGTGAGTCTACTTGGGTCAGGCAGGATGTAATCTTGGCACATCCACAGCTGATGTCTGATGAAGAATAGATTTTACTTAGTTGTTCCTGTAGAAATTTTACAACACAGGGAAGGAAGGCATAGGATAGGAGAACTCCAACTAGAGTTCCCAATATTGGGAGAGCCTAGCTGATGAAGGAGTTTTGTGAACATGTCCCAATGGAATTGTTGTGCCAGTTGTCCCAAGAAGCAAGGCAGGTATCTCCTTCCTGCATACTGTGACCAGGCCTGTACTGTGACCAGGCCCAGTGGGATGGCCAAAAGGTGGGAAGCAGATGGGCTGAAAGGGGGAAGGGCAGGATGGTGCGTCCCAGGACACATGAATTCCTGGGACAGGTTACCTTGGCAACAGGTTGCGGCAGGGCAGGTTGTTGATAAGGGTGGAAGAAGGGCTCTAAGGGAATCAGCATTTCAATCTCTCAGGGGACAATCTCCCAACTTCCCAAAATTGGCTCACTTAAATTGGCTTTCGACCTGTCTTGACTTACCTATACATGCTGACTGCCTATGAGATTCTGGCTTCATTTCCCTTCTAATTTTAGGAACTCCTTACTACTGTAAGGGAATGGAACGATGACTGGATCTGGCTTCTTCGAGCTGAACGGGGGGTGGCGAGATGGGGGCAAGTAATTTGGAGTTCCCTTTTTAGAAGTCAGGTCAGATTGAAGCCTGGAGAAGGTTTTAAAGTCAACAGGGATGGGAGCTTCTATGAGAGAAGCAAAAAAACATGAGTACTGAATAAATGTTGCAGCATCTGGAACATGCCAATGTATACCATGAAGATGATAATTTAAGTCTTTAACATGCACAGAGTTATCAGGAATGTAAACGCCACATTTAATGTTACAGATGTCTATCCAGATAAGATGGTAATTAAGCTAATGTCATCTGATCTTATAAAATCTTTCTATTGGTATGACCTCTGTGTCTAGTAGAGAACCCTTTATTTCTGTTACTTAGGGCTAGATAATCATACTACCAAATATTAAGCCTACCTGTGTAGGTTAGGAAGATCTATAGGCCTTAAACTTACTAAAAACTTTTGACTTGGCAGTCACTTAATAGTCAAACTGTTTATTTTTATAGTTATCAGGCATTCCTGCCTATGGATCTCTTTTGTAGCCTCCAGTCTTACTAATTCTTGGGGTTAATACAAGTGTATATCTGAAGTTACATTTAACTATTATTTCTTAAATGCCCAGAAATGGTTGTGTATTTGTTTCAACTGTTTGCTAGGTGTTTAAGATGAAGTAGTTCAAACTGACTTTTGCTTTTATCTATTACTAAGAGTCAGCTGGTTTCTGATGGGAATAACTCTTGGGAGAACTTGAGAGCAGCTTTTCCATTCTGTTAGTGCCTTCTGCAAGGATGGGTCCAGGTCTTGCTTGATCTTGTGGCTTCCCTTGGAAGCACCAGGGATGTCTCCCTTTTCCAGGACCCTCCTCTTCATAGCAAGGGCACTGATTGGCTTTCTCTTCTCCATAGGTCTCATTTATTTCTCTTATCAGGAAATCATGTGGCCCAGAGATGCAAAGCTCTTTAGAGAAGTTCCCTGTTCCCTGGATACAGACTGATTCTGAGGGCAAGAGCCAAATATTGGTTTTCTTGGCCCTTTTAATTTAACTTAAAGTCTTGATCTTAAGCATCCAGCAAATTAATGTCACCAATCTTAAATTGAGAGTACTGGGCTTTACTTTAATGCTTATAAACTTACAGTCATTCATTTACCCTTTTTATTAGTTGGGGTCTGTGATCCCTATCTGTCCTGTAGATGATGGCTTAAATTAACTCAGGTTATGTTCTTGAAGCGATACCTCTGCAAAACATTAACAGGAAAACTTTAAACAGTTAAAATTAACAAAAGTAAAAACACATTTAGTCTTAACAACAAGAATCACTCTTTTGACCATACATTCTGGCATGTAGTTAAGGTGGAATACAGAGCCTTATCTCAGGTAAGGTGGGGTTCTTTATAAATCTTAGGTTAGGTGTTCTAGTTCTGAAGCTGATCTCTGCTTCTTAAATAGAATTCTACAGAGTTTACATATATTGACTGCTTAAGTTCCCATGAACATTAGCTGACACAACATCACATTTAGAACAGATTAAAGAAAGGCTGAGAGCTTTTAACCTTTTGTGGAAAAGTAGCAAAATGCTTTTGTGTTTTACAATATCAAGGCTTGTATATCTGAAAAATATGAACACATTTAGTATACAAAGGATAATAGCACAATTACATTGATGTTTCCATAAATCAAGTTCAGCTCCTAAAGAAACAACATGATATTCTGAAATAATACTACATAGATTAAACCTTGGTTTAACATTTGACCTTAGGGGAAAAAGGCCGGTAATTAGGTAAAAGACACTTCACTCTTTTTTTCCCCCCCCATTTTCTGGGGCCTGAGAGCCATCTCTGGAGTTTGCAGATTTGCGAGTTGCACGGCTTAAAAGTTTGTGCATGAAGCACAAATGTGGGCTGGAGAGCCGGGCGGGATTTAACTGCCATAATAAACTGGTTCTGCTCAGCGGCTCCCAGGAACGTGGCTGCAGGGGCAGCAGCAGCTTTGTGGTCCCTGGCTGTTGGTGGCAGTGGTGGGGCGGGGACATATGGTGTGGCTGATTTGCGCGGGCTTGCGGATTGATTGATTCCCCATTCTGAATAGGAATAGATTGGTGGACTGAGAACGTGCAGGGGCGTAAATTGATTGATTTCCTGTTCTGAAAGGGAATAGACTAATGAACTGAGAATGCATGGGGCTAGATAAACGTCGGACACATGGTGCGCCATTTGTTGGCATGGGGGGATGGGCGCAACAGCGAATGACCGCTAGACTGAGAAGTAAAACAATCACTAGAAAGGAAAATAAAGCAATCAGAGTACACTCAGCTGGCAAAGGTTGGCTTAAGTCCTCTAGGAAGAATGAAGGAGTTTGAGTTTGAGGTGCAGATGAAAGAAGTGCCCCCATATTTCTGTTTTGCACGGAAAGGTCTGGGGCACATGGTGCAGAGACACGCAGTGTCCCCGGCCACAGCGGGGTTTGACCTGATCGCGCATGGAGAGACACGTGGCTTAAAAGTTTTTAACGGAGGAGGCAGAGTGGGCAGGTAGCATAAAAGACGGACCTGCGCAGGAGTGCGGATTGACTGAATTCCCGTTCTGAATGGGAACAAAATGACGAACTGAGGATGCGCAAGGGCACCCGGACTGATTCCTGTTCTGAACGGGAACTGACTGAGGGACTGTGTCCCGTGTGAACGGGAAAGAGAGAGAGTCAAAGGCCTGAAGGGAATAGGGCACTGGGCTGGACGAATGGCAGACACGGCTGAGCTGCTCGCTGGCGGGGGAGGGGCTGGCACATAGACGTGCAGCAGGAATACAAACTGACCAGGAGATTGCAAATTCAACTGTTCCCCCCGAAAGGGAAAGGGAGGTAGAGAGAGCTCCGGTGAGGTCCACTTTCAACCTTGAAGGTCTAGGTGGGATGCAGTCCTCCCCAGACGAGCCAGCAGTGGGGCTGCCAGACGATCAACGGTCAGTTCCCACTGAGGAAGACCCGTAGGATTAAGAGCTCTCAAATTGGAACAGGCTTACCCATTTGGAGACGACCTGGCAGTGGAAAGTCAGCGGAAAAAGTCAGCGGTTGGAAGGCAGGGGATAAGCTCTTCCCAGGGTAGCTTCGTCCTCTGGTTGGAGATGAGCCCCGCAGCGGGCACCAAATATTGGAAAAAAGCCACGCCGGGAACATCTTGTAGTGAAGGGCAAAACTCACACCTGAGACAACCGTGCAGCCAAGAGATTTATTCACCAGCCTTTATGGATGGTTGGAGATAGAAGAAGTACGGGGAGAGAGGAGTCAGGGAGAGGGAAGTGTGCAAGCTCTGGATGGAGGGTCAGTGCCTAGTTGTGCCGGCTGTGGTCTCTGGAGCTGTCAGCTGGGGCAGCTGCCATCAGGCTGGAGATGGTGAGTCTGGAGCTGTTGCAGCGGCTGCTTCCTCTCCACAAGGACGAGCTGTTGTGTCTGAGCTCTGGGCAGGCAGGGACTTAAGTAGGGATTTCTGGTGGGGGGTGTGCCTGAGTGACCTTTAACACTATTGGCTCTTTTCCCAGTAAACAGAGCGACCTTTAACCCAACTGGCTCCTGCCTGGGGAACAGAGCAACCTTTAAGCTGATTGGCTCCTGCCTGGGGAAAATGAAACCAGGTTGCTCCTAATGGAAATTTCCATGGGGGAGGTGGCCTATCGGCCCAAGCCTATCTATCATGTAGAAAAGGGGTTTATTTAGGGACCATGTGGAAGGGAAGAGGGGTAGGGTATGGGCAGCGTGGAAGGGCAGGGAAAGGAAGGGAAGGGAAGAACAAGGGGAAAGGAAGATGAAGGGCAAAAATCAAACCAGGGACGGCCGTGCAGCCAAGAGATTTATTCAACAGCCTTTGTAGCTGGTAGGAGATCGAAGAGGTGCTCTGGTCGAAGGTCTAAGAGGTGCTGGGAGAGGGGAGTCAGGGAGAAGGGAGTGTGCAAGTTCTGAACAGAAGGTGGGTGCTTGGTCGCACCAGCTGGGATCTCTGGAGTTGTTGACTAAAGCAGCTGCTGTCTGGCTGTCGGCTGGAGCTGTCGGCTGGGGCAGCTGCCGTTGGGCTGGAGGCAATGGGTCTGGAGCTGGTACGGTGCCTTCTTCCTCTCCACAGGGTTGAGCTGATGTGTCTGAGTGGCTTCCTTCTCTCTGCAGGGTTGAGCTGTTGTGTCTGAGCTCCGAGCTGTTGTGTCCTTGGCTTCCTCCTCTCAGCAGCGATGAGCTGATGTGTGTGTTCCGAGTCTCTCGAAGGGGACCCTATATAGGGATTTCTGGTGGGGGGTGCACCAGAGCAACCCCAATGCCATTGGCTCTTTGCCCATGGAACAGGGCGAACTTTAAGCCTATTGGCTCCTGCCTAGAGAAAAGAAACATCCTGTCTTGGGAAGAAACATCCTGTCCAGGGAAGAAACATCCTGCCCGGAAAATGAAACAAGCTTTGCTCAGGATATGGAAACCTCTGGGGGGTGGGGGAAGGTAGCCCATCTATCAGAAAGGAAAGGCCCGAATTCTGGATTGGCCGGGGCTTAAGTACAGAGGGGTGGGAGCATGACTAGTATGGTCCGGATTTGCTCAGAAAGGGAGAGCCCACCCTGGGACAAATTCCTGCGAAAGGTGAGTATTCCCAGGATCAGGAAGGGCGGGGACTTGAATCCCGCCAAAGGTGGATTCTCGTGAGAGATGGGCACTTCTAGGAAGGCACCTGGGGGTATGGCCTGACTGCCTGATTTTATCTAACAGAGCTCCCTCTCTCAATTCTACAGCTTCCATGTCTAGCTAGGGACAACCGCATTTAAGACCAGTTTGCAGCAGACACCAACTCCTCAGAGCTTCTGACAGCCTCAGTCTGGTAAAGCCACAACTTGGTTCCTGTCCAGGCAAGTGCCCATGTGTGCCTGGCTTTTTGCCACTCAGTAAATAGGAGCCCTGACCCAGGGTGGTGGGACCTGCATTCCCTTTACTTGCTTATCTCAGGGTAAGTTTGACTGCTGCGCTATGCTTTAACTTAACATCTGTGAGGATGTTTATCCAATCTATCTGCTCATGGGACTGTTGAAGATCAGTAAAGAAATTCATCAAGTTTTACAAAGTCTGGCTGGTCTACATAGTGTGAGGAAGGGCATCCTGCCAAGCTGGCTCTGTGACTGACCCCCACACTCTACCTGCTTTCCTGTGTGGTCCCTGTGGAAGGCAGAGGAAATCTGCTCATCTGCCATTCAGCCTGTCAGCTCCCTGGCAAAGGTACCCTCCTCTGACCTGTACCTGCCAAACCAAAGAGGCTCACTGTCAGTTCCCAGGGGGTAGGAGATGTTAGGTAGCAGTGAATAGTGAACAGTGAAATGCAAACCAAAACAGGGCAATGTCATGGGTTTTCTTTAAGTTACATTTAAGGTTTTCTTTAAATTACTTTTAAGACAAATGGGTAATCAGATAACATAGAAAAACAACATGTGTGCAAATATTGAAGAATAAACAGGAACAAGGTGGGCAATTAAGAAATGGGTCCAGGAAGAAAGATTAATGGAACTATTACTAACTCTTGGTAGGATCAGTTGGGGTCATTGTAAAGCTAGAATTTATGGCCAAATAAATTCTTTCAGAAGAGAAAATTTCTTAGTAGTGCAGCTCTCTAAATTGTATTCTGTCTGGTCATTGACCCCAATACTCATATTAACATGGGATTGACTTGTAGATGAAGCTTCCCCCCCCAATAGGATGGCCATGTGACAGTTCTCGAGAGGACAAACTAGGGTAAGAAATCCACTGCCTGAAAGAGGACTTAAACACCTGACTGGCAAAGAGTGCTGAAGGTGACTCCTAGTTCTCAAGGCAACCATAAAACACCAATAAAGTTGGAGACAGGGGCCTGGGGTTGTGGCTCAGCAATAGAGTGCTCACCTACCACATGAGGCACTGGGTTTGATTGTCAGCACAAGCAATTTTAAATTACACATAAATAAATAAATAAAGGTATTGTGTCCAACTATAACTAAAAAAAAAAAAATACTGGAGATAGCACTGTTTCATTTGTCATTCTCTGCTGGGAGACAACCTACTCTCTTGAGAGTGCTCTTTGTTTGAGCCTTACTTTACTTATAATAAAGTTCTTTTGCATGGCTTTCGGTGTGTACCTTTAATTTTTCTCTCTTTGGAACACAAGAACTGAGGTTCAGAGCTTCAACTCCCCACTCTAGCAACATCTAGCCTAGTGATAGCCATCTACACGACAGGTATTTGAACCTCACCTTGTTCCTCTTCCAACTTTGGTTGAAATGAAGTCTAACTTAGCCTTGATATCTTGCCTTTTGCTTTGGGCTTCTTTGTACAATTTCCTCTGCCAAAAACTTCCCATGTCACACCATGCCGTTTGTCTTATGTCATCTATGTTATGTTTGTTCAGCTTTTCTTGCAGTCTTATTTCTTTTTCTTTTTCTTTTTTTTTTTTTTCTCCTGCTGACATACAGATCTACTGAAGGGCAAAAAACCCATGCCAGAAACCACTGTGTAGCAAAAGGGTTTATTAACCAGCCCCTAACATCTGGTTGGGACCAAAGGGGCACGTGGAGGGAAAGGGAGTGAGGGGAAGGGAACTGGCAGGGATGAGAAGGGCATGGATGGGGTGAAGAAGGACAAAGGGGTGGGGAGGGGAAGGGGAGAAGCAGAAGGGGAAGGGGGAGCCGGTGAGAAGAAGGTGGCAAAGGGGAAAAAGGTGAGGGTGGCAAGAAGAAGGCAAAGGGGAGAAGGGAACGATGGTGTGAAGGGAAGGGGAAGGGAAGAAGGGAGAAAGGGAGAAGGGGGAGCCGGTGAGATGAAGATGGCGAAGAAGGAAGGAGTTCTGGACCAGCGGGGTTTTAAGTAGCGACTCCGGTGGTCTGAGGGACCCCTGACTCCATAGGCTGCCGGGGGTCAGAAGTAGGACTTGTATGCTCAGGATTGGCTCAGAAAGGGAGAGCCAGCCCGGGGTGAATTCCTGTGAGAGGCAAGTATTTCCAGGATCAGAAAGGGCAGGGACTCGGAGCCCACCAAATGTGCATTCTCTTGAGAGATGGGCACTTCTGGGAAATTAAAGCTCAGGCTCACTGGTTAACCTAAAGCACCTGTGGCATGGCCAATTTAAGGCACCTGGTGGGTATGGCCTGTTGGCCCAATTTTATCTAACACCTACACTCTCTGTTGCTTTTTGTAGCATCTTTTTGAGCAAGGCCACCAGAGAGGCAATGAGACTCCACTGTTGTGGATATTGCGTTATGGTGTTCACCTGACTCTCTTCAGGAAGTGCCTCAGACCACCTTCTTTGGTCAGAATCTGGAAGGCAATGAGTTCACCAACTTTACCCATTCACGAATCACCTCCCTGGGCACTAGTTAGTTTAAGAGGACAAACCACTCAGGCGGCCCTGGGTCAATGAACCATTGAGTACCACTTTCATTGCTTCCCCTCCAGCGTCTTCCTGCCCCCAACACTGCCACACCTTTGCTCCATGCCCCCTGCATTCTGCAGGGAGTTTGGTTCTGTTGACCTGGGAACTGGCTTCTTGGCTCTGTCAGGCCACTTTGCATGGCCTTATCTGACCAAGGTCTGTTTCTTATGGAAGGGATTGGCTATGATGAAGCATCCTGGTGTGATATCTTTAGTTTTCATTTATGTCATGTGGTCATCTGCTCACTTACTTACAGTCGAGAAGAACCTTTGATTATGTCTGAGGACCACTCACATAACAATGGGAGCTCGTTCTCCATGTCAGTTACCTCATTAGGCATACAAGGCCAAAAGAGCCTCAAAAATAATCTTGCCCTTTGCTCTAAGAGATCCACTTCTTAGAATTTATCATAGGAAATTTTTTTTTTTTTTTTTTTTTGGTGCCAGGGATTGAACCCAGGGGTGCTTAACCACTGAGTCACATCCCCAATCCTTCTTATTTTTTTATTTTAAGACAAGGTCTTGCTCAGTGGCTTAGGATCTCACTAAGTTGCTGATGCTGAATTTGAACTTGTGATCTTCCTGCCCAAGTCATTGGGATTACAACACCCAGCTCATGGGAAATAATTATAAACACATATTGTAAGATATGCAGCAACACTGGATAAAGCAAATGCTAGCTATAATGTTAAGTAGAAAATAGTGTTATAGCTAAAATACATGAAAAAGAAAAGACTGGAGGGACTGTCTTAGAGATTATTTTTTTAAATAGTCCTACTTTTATTTCAATATATATTATAAGGAAAAAATATTACCAGTACATCAAACCACTAATTTACAGTAATAATATAAATTTTCTCCTTAAAAATGTTAAGGGCATATCTCTGCCATATACAAAATATCCATTACACAGAAAATCAAATAAATGTGCACACACATCAAACAGCTTAGAAATAGGGCATTATGAATAACTCTTTGTGCCCCTATATGTCTTAGAGATCAATTTTTAAGCATTTTGATCCCTCCACACCCTTTTTTAAATTATTCTTTTAAGATCTTAGTGTTAGGAATACTTTCTTCCTGAGAATTTCTATCTGACTCACATTTACCATTCTTTTTTTTTTTTTAATTTATTTATTTGCTTTTAGTTGTGCACAATGCGTTTTATTTTTACATGGTGCTGAGGATCGAACCTGGGCCGTGCACATGCGAGGTGAGCGCTTTTACCGCTGAGCCACATCCCCAGCCCTACCATTCTTAATTGACTCTAACAAAGGTATGAGCAGCAGTGGGACAACCTCGCCCAACAGTCCTTTAACATGGAACAAGCCAATTATACCATCCAGTCACTGAAGGACACCAAAACACAGTAATCCCAAATCACCTCTTTTTCATTATTTTATTGTTTCACTCTTAAGCTCTTTTCCCTGTTTATGTCTTTTGTTTATTTTTTTCTTTTTTTAATATTTATTTATTTGTTTTAGCTGTACACAGTGCCTTCATCTCTACGCGGTGCTGAGGATCAAACCTGGGCCACGCACATGCTAGGCAAGAGCTCTACCGCTGAGCCACAACCCCAGCCCTATGTTTTGTTTTGTTTCTCATAGTTTTTTAAAGATAGTTAAGACACTGGATTTTCTTCTACATTTTTTAGGTTGACGCTATAAAACTGGGAGTAAAGGAAATGAAGAAGGCATACAAGCAAGTGAAAATCGACCAGGTTGATGTGAGTTGTATCCTAGTTTCTGCAAGAATATGCACTGGTTTTTGAAAGGATCCAAATGAATGTTTGTTTGCTGGGAATAGCACAGAAAAGGGATTGACAAATTAGGTCTGCCATTTACTAGTAAAATAACTTAAGGAACAGATACCAAGTTTTCAGTTTCCTTATTGTTATTACAAAGATTCTAATACTATAGATACAGATGAAATAAGTGAATCAGTATATCTACACACACAATGCCTGGTACATAATAAGCACCAGTAGTTACTTATACCTCAAATAGTTTTAGTTTGTTTCTTCAGTTGTGAAGTAGCAACATTACTGCCTATGTCCCAGTATTGTCATAAATGTTAAATGAATGTATGTATATAAAGTGCTGAACACAATTTCTCGAATAGATTTGGTTTCCTTTGTAGTAATTCTCTTCACATTTTCATAATAAGTCATTATTAGTTCCTTAATGTGAACATTTCTTTTTGGGATTAGATTTTGTGCCCTCATGCCTGGCTGCATTCAACTGTCAGGTGAACAGCCCAGATGGCAAGAGGGACAGCAGAGGGAGGGAGTGGTGACTTAAGGAAAAAAAGAGGCTTCTTTTCTGTGTGTGTAGTATTCTGTACCTCTACTTTCTGACCAGAATGTCTCTTCCCTTGATGGCAAGGACTTGATTTTGTTCACTATTGTATCTGCAGTGTCTAGAACAATGTTTGGCCATAGTTGGAGCCCAGAAAGTATTTGATGGTAGATGAGTGGAGAATAGGAGTCTGTTAAAGGAGAAGAAGCATTACTGCCCCATTCTAACAGTGTTTGAGTGAGCAGTTACAATGTCCTAGGCATTTTACTGACTCCACAGAAGTATTCTCTGGCAGTGCCAGTCTTTCAGAATGAAAGCATTCTTCCTGTGTCTTACTTCTTTCCAGCACCCTTTAAACTGCCCTTAACCATTTCAAACTG